>JARHVA010002201.1:2275000-2532500 GCA_037957365.1 Torreya grandis
TCCCTCCCTACTACATTACTTACTTAGAGACTACACTTGAGATTATCAGAGATACAGGAGTTAGAGTGACTCGAGCTCCATGGAGAATTGCATCTATAATTTTATATAAGTTGAGGCATCTCACCTATTAGAATGTAACTATATTATTATTATGCATTAGCAATAGTGGTTATATTATTGTATCAACCATGATTGAGTTTCAATATGATTAATTTCCGTATATTATTGTGTTAATTTACATAAGTTGTTAGTGATCAGTAAATGTTAATGCTACATGTTTACTTATGTTTAATATACTCTAATTAGTATGTCAAGGTCACTAATTAGATTCTCATGGTGTAATCTAATGAAAGAAAAAGTATTGTGTAAATATTTAAAAAAAATTATTACATTATTCTAGTAAATACTTATGGGGATGTTACATAAATTTTCAAAATGATATATCACAAATTCAAGAACAACATGAGAAGTTACATCTTTCCTATGATACTAAAATAGAAAATTGATATGATCTTAATACCACAAAATATTGGTATGATCCAAATTATATCGATTAAACAACATATGAATATGATACACATGATACAAGGCCTTCATAGAGGCATCCCCTTGATGTGTTCCTTGGCTTCTAATAACACTTTTCCTTTGTCCATAGTTTTTTTATTATCAAATTCAAAATTTCAAAATTCAAAAAATCAAATATTCCAAACATACCCAAAAGATTAAAAATTTCAAACATCTAAAAATATTTTTAGCATTTACATGTCTCCTTGGCATATATATTGTTAATTTAATGTTAGTGGATGGCATGTCATTTATTTATATATACACATGTTTCAAGCATCCTTTGAGTGTGATACAAGCACACCTAGCCACATGATCTACACTTTTGGATGCTGCATTTTCCCTCTACTCATGTCATATGGACATTGGGGGCATATGCTTTTTTGATAATGATACATCCATGTTATATCATTCTATGGTCACTTTACATTATCATGTTTAAGCTTATATATTACACATGCCTTTATCCATGTTTATTTTTTCACAGCATGCTTGATATACTATGTACTTAAAATTATTTGCTAACATATACATCCAGGGACTAGTGTGATATGTTTATGTTGGTTGATTATGATTTTTATTTATACAATTCTTTGAGTGACTTATCTTACTTGATCGAGCATATGAATATGATCCATTATTTTTAGCCCTTGTTCTTTTCTTTGTTTCTTTGACATTTGAATATGCAATTACTTATTGTATTGACATCTAAATATGTCATTCTTAATTTTATGAACATTTGACTAAGTCTTGTCCCTTCTATTGTGTAGCATTTAAGCATGCCCCTTTTTTATGGTCTCCTTGGACCATTGCATTTTGACTTGTTTTTGAGTTCTCTTATATTAGTTTTCAATTTTCTCAATTTCTAGTTTTCATATTTCTCCATATATATTTGGGGACTGTTATGATAAGCATGTCCTACACACTTGTTCAAATGACAGATTCGCTAAATTTATAGTTCTATGAATCAACTACACATTTGTGATAGAATTATATAAATTACTACCATTGTTACACATAATTTTAGTATGATACATATCTAAGTTGCATATGCTATGCAATGTGCACCTAAAATTACAAAATCAAAATTAGGTTCAAAATTAAAAAGACTTCTATGCACTATCATCACCCATTAGAATGAACTTTTACAAACTATATTGAGCCAATCTACTACAGTAGTTGGTTCACTTTTTGGTATGATTGAGGTGATTAATCACTCAATATTTCCAAGTTTATAGGTTGGAATTTATTATATCATTCAACCTCACCAAATTTATAATGTGATTTGACATGGTTCATTCACACTCACGAGGTTATAAGTATGATTGGGTTGCACAGTTAGACTAATCTCAACTATCAAGTGGAAACTCAATTTATTTCCAAGGTTGGGGGCATGTGTCCTCTAATATCTCTCTATATCTCTAGATATATTAAATTTATAGATTTTATATTTGTCTTAATCATATCTCTAATGATTCATAATGATACATATTTTATAAATCAAATTTCTAAAATACAAGGTGGCTACATCGACACACAGGTGAACTTCTAAAACTTACTCTCTTTCAATTTCAATTATTTCAATGCTTTCAATTTTAGATTATATACATTGATTATATATTGTAACATGCTCTTGGTTGCAAGTCAAACACCATCAAAACACTCAAGTTTGGCTCACGCTAAGACAAGGTGTGTTATATACACCTAGGTACACATTCATTTTCCTTTAAACTAGTAATTTCATTACTAGATTGAAGGGGCAATAAATGTAGACATTATTTATGAATTATATAGCACCCCAGTCTTGTACACTTGACATATCATGGATGTACCTTTAACTTTTAGACCCATCTTACTACCGAAAGGCTCGCATACACTATATTTTTGTGATTAATTATTTATTTATTAGTTTGATGAATGTTATTATGATAAATCAAACCTTCTATCATGCCCATAATGTTATAAACCTGCTTATCTTTTGTTTCTATAATTTCTAGACCTGCATCTTTTTTTTAACTTCCCAAACACTTACATCCCATCAAACACATGTATCAACACAAGTGTTCTATTTTGACACAAGTGTCTAGTTCCCTAAAGTCATCTAATTTAAAAATAAAACATATACTTATGGTTAGAATAGGTGATTTAATATGAGATATTCTCCAAAGGGGTTGGTATAAATACAAGATCAATCCTCATTCATTTCTCACCTTACATAGACCTAGCATAGACCTAACAACTTCTTGTCTACTTGTAAGAAAACTTATAAAAGGCACCCAATCAATTATTCAAATGATTTAAAATTCCCTATTCTTTCTTATTTAAATATCAATCATAGGAACAACCCATCTATAGGTTTGAAGTACTAAATGAGCATCCCATAAGCCCATTTACCAAGTTATACGATAGGTCACTCTATGTACTCATTTATCACACATTACATGATACAAAAATAAGCCAATATATATGGGACAATTGCATAAGTTTGAGGCCCTATTCAAAGCATTGTCTATTTAGGAATCACTCATTGACAAAGGAATCTTTGGGGCATCTTGACACCGTGATCCCACTAACCCATTTTTCTCAAGGTCACTATGAGTATGAAGAACTAGGTTCTAATCATTTGATAAGGAGTGACATTCCATGACCTAGATCTATATGCATTAAAATGAAGGTGACAAAAAACTTACAAGTATTCAGGGGATCGCATCTATTTTCAACAATTATTTCATACTAGACACCTATGTCCAAGTTAGACAGTAATGTCAACACAACCATCCCATGTCAACACAAGTGTTGTTAAGCACATGATATAATGAGAGAGGGGGTGAATTAGTATATCATATATCTTATAAATTTTCACTTAATCAAATTCTGTTTAACCATAAATTTAAGATATGTAATAAAACTAAAACAATAATAAACACCAGAGACACACAGAGAGAGAGAGAGAGAGAGAGAGAGAGAGAGAGAGAGAGAGAGAGAGAGAGAGAGAGAAAATTTTTATGTGAAAACCCAATGTGCAAAAAACCATGGAGAACAATCTCAAATATATGAATGAGTAACAACTCAAATTATAAAGTTCACAAGCACCAACTTACAGAAGTACCAACCCCTTTGCCAAGCACCAACACAAAAACTATTTGTTAACACCAACCCACATGAGCACCAACCCCTCTTATGTAAAACACAACTATCTCTCAATGTTGCTTTCTCAACAAATGATAGAACTCTACTATATCTATTTCTATTCTCTCCTCTTTTCTTAAAATAAAACAATTACAAACCATGCACTCTTGCATATTGCAAATGGTTTCCCAACCCTCCTTTTATAGCTTTCCAAATGACCTTTGACATTTACCCTTTGTGACCCTTCAATCCTCATGGAAAATGATGTCACATTTGCATGACCCTTTGAATCCTTTCATTTTAAAAGTCACACTGTGACCCTTCATGAGAAAACGCATCCTTTCCCTTTTTATCTTTATCTTGGTGACTTTTCAAATTCCTCAAGGTGACCCTTCATGATAAAATGTGCCCTTCATCTTTTATCTTCACTTGGTGACTCTTTGAATTATTCAAGATGACCCTTTATCAGAAAATGCATCCTTTCCCTCTTTTGTCTTTAGCTCGTGACTCTTTGACTTCTTCATGGGCCATCTTTTGATTTTATGCAACCAAGAATATATTCGTTAATATTAAATAAATATCAACACACTTTAGCCAAAATATGAACATTAAAAATAATTTTAGATAAAAAATGCTATGGGGCCTTTGTCACCAAAAATGTTAGACCTTTGACATCAATGACAATATTTACAACAATCTCCCTCTTTTTCATTGATGGCAACCTCAAATGAAAACTAATACATCTTGAAACCTATACTGCATATGCCAACATGCACATATTACTAACTAAAAAACATACAATAACTCCCCCTTACTATAGCATCATATACTTGTTCTTGTACCTGTTCCTATACATGTTTATATACTTCTCCCCCTTTGACATCAATGGAAAAGGGCCTATCCTAGAGCTAACACATAGCTCCCCCTTGATTGATGTTAATCCTCAATGGTAGGAAGTAAAATAAATTACTCTCAACTCTCTCACAGATACTCAAATGTGTCCTTGGTAGTGCTTTCATGAAAATATTTGTAATCTATTCTGTAGTATTGATATGTTCCAACTTAACTTGCTAATCTACAACCTAATCTCTCAAGAAGTGATATCTGATAGGAATATATTTTGTTCTTGAATGCATCATTAGATTCTTAAAAATATTAATAGCACCTGTGTTATCACAAAAAATAGAGATCGGTTCATCATATTTTACCTTGATATATTCTAAAGTTTACTTCATCCAAAGCACTTGAGTAAAACACAACACTACTACAATATATTCTACTTTAGATTTATAAAGTGATACTGAGTTTTGCTTCTTACTTAGCCATGATACTAAGCTATCACTGAGAAAGAAGGCTCCTCCACTTGTACTCTTTCTATCATCCAAACAACCTACCCAGTTTGAATCTTTATAAACAACTAAAGTGAAATCTCTACCTATGGGATACCATAATCTATAATCCAATGTCCCCTTAACATATTTGAATATGCTTTTCACCAATTAAATATGACTCTCATTTGGGACTGAATGATATCTCGCAACCATGCCTACTACAGGCATGATGTTTGACCTCTATGCTATCAAATATAAGACTACCAATCATAGATCTATACAAAGATTTATCTGTAATAGGTGAATCTTCATCTTTACTCACCTTGTTCCCTATACCCATTGGTGTGACAAATGGTGCACAATCCTCAAAACCAAATTGTTTCAACATCTCTTTGGCATATTTACTTTGAGATATAAAAATTTCTTTATTTGACTGAAATATTTGCAACCCCTAAGAAAAATGACAATTCTCCATGTATAGACATCTCAAATTTTTTTTGCATATTATCAAAAAATTCTTTTGTCATATTTTCAATGTTACCTCCAATTATTATGTCATCAACATATACCATAACAATCAATTGATTCTCACCTTCTATTTTGATTTAGAGATTACTGTCAGCAAAACATCTCTTGAAACCTTGATCCTGTAGGTACTTATCAAGCCTTGCATACCAAGCTCTGGGAGCTTGTTTCAATCCATATAGTGTTTTTTTCAATTTGCATACATGGCTAATATCGTTTGAGAGAATAAATCTCTTAGTCTTCTCAATGTAGACCTCCTCTTCTAGATTCTCATTTAGGAAAGTAGACTTGACATCCATCTAAAATACTTTGAAATTCTTAAACACTGCACATGCAAGAAACATTCTAATAGCGTCTAGCCTCTCTATTAGTGAAAAAGTTTTTTCAATTTAAGAATATCTTTTACATACTAACCTTGCTTTATTTTTAGTAACTTCACCATCTTCATTCAACTTATTTTTGTATACCCATTTTGTTCCTATCACATTTTGATTTTTAGGTCTAGGCACTAATTCCCAAGTATCATTCTTTTCTATCTTATTTAATTCTTCATCCATTGCCTTAACCCAATGCTCATCATGTCTAGCTTTTGAAAAAGTTCTAGGTTAAATTTTAGATAACAAAGAAAAATTAACTTGCTCAGATTCACTTACCATCATTCTTTTGGTGTGAACTCCTTCATTTATGTTTCTGATGTTGTCACTTTTATTATGATTTATCTGGACATATTTGGATGGTATTTTGGTGTCCTTTTGCTTTTTCTTCTCATCTTCATCTGATTCTTCAAAATCTTCTTCTTCAATGATTTCAGGAATGTCTACTAGATCATTAGCTCTTTGTGCTACATCTTCATCTATCCTGATACTTGTACTTTCAACTATTTTCTTGGTTCTTTTGTTATAACGTTTATAAGCTTTACTTTTTCAATAATATCTAAAAAATATACCTTCATCTATTCTAGATTCAAACTTACTCAAATTTTCATCAGTTCTCTTTATGAAGCATCTACTACCAAAAACTCTAAAATAATCAATAGTAGTTGGTTTGTCTTTCCATAACTCATAGGGAGTCTTGTCACAGTTGACTCTCAAAAATGCTCTATTTTGGATATGTACTATTGTGCTTACTCTCTCTCTCTCTCTCTCTCTCTCTCTCTCTCTCTCTCTCTCTCTCTCTCTCTCTCTCTCTCTCTCTCTCAATATTTATCTAGTATCTTGGATTCATTTAGCATTATCCTTACCATGTTTTGAATTATTCTATTTTTTTGCTCAACTACTCCATTTTGATATGGAGTTATGGATATTGAATATTGTCTCTTTATCCCATGATCTTCAAAATAATCAACACACTGATCTGACATGAATTCTCCTCCTCGATCTGATCTCAATCACTTAATATTCAAACTAGTTTCATTCTCAACTAAAGTCTTAAATGCTTTGAAGTGGCTGAATGCTTCTACTTTTTTTTTGAAAACATCACCCAAGTCATACATGTAAAATCATCAATAATCAATATAAAATATTTCTCACCTTGAGTACTTTGAGTTCCGGTAGTTCCACATAGATCAGTGTGAACAAGCTCTAACATCTGATTGGTCGAGTATTCTTTTTTCTTGAACCATCTTCTAACCTACTTCCCATACTGACATGGTTCACAAAGCATGTTGGAAGGCTTTGTAATCTTTGGAAGATCTCTAATTACTTGTTTCTTGTTGATGTTGACAATATTGTCAAAATTTATGTGTCCCACCCTCCTGTGCCATAGCCAACTTTCCTCAACCTGACTCAAACAACATTTTTGACCTTTGATAACTGATAATATATATAAATTGTTATCTATCCTCTGAACATCTACAATCAACACATTTGAATCTTTTTTCTTAATTTCACAACCTTTTACATAAAACTTTAGTGTGTATCCCTAATCACACATTTGAATTACACTCAATAGATTATGTTTAAGACCTTCTACATATAGAACATTTTTAGTCTTAGTTATACCATTATCAAAACTTAATGTACCTTTTTTAGCTATTCTAGTAGTGGTATTGTCTCCAAATTTCACTATGCCACCATTAATCTTATTTAGAGTTATGAACTTTCTCTTGTCTCCTATCATGTGCCTCAAACATATATTGTCAATGAACCATGGATTTTATTCATTTATTGCATGCAAAGCTGTCTAGACTAACATAGACTTTTCAGGTTATTTTTTCTACAATAAACCTGTCTGAACTTTCTTATTAATGAAAGGAGCCTTGAAACTTTGGTCTTTATTGACTGACTCGAATACACTTGTATAATGTTAGGTTATGTATCCAAAATTATTGCACTTGTAACATACTATGGCCTCTTCATCAAATATTAACAAATGAGCAAAAGAGTTGTGGCTTCTACTTGAATCTACATGAGTTTCCTTCTCCTTGTTTATGAAATTGTTAGCTCTTTTTTGACATTCTATTTTCTTAAGACCATAACCATTACAATAAAAATAATAACAATAAAAATAAAACTTATTTTGATTTGTTTATCTTTGACCTGATTGTCTTTTATAGCTTTGTTCCCTCTAGCCTTCTTTGTTTGAGCTGTCCTCTATGTTTTTAACTTCTTCTCTTTTTATTTTCATTTTTGTAAGAGCTTTACCATAGATTTTTTTCTTTTCAAAACTGATACATGTCTTATCTGATATTGATTTTTGAATTTCTAATATTTTATTCAACATGTTTTTTTAAACTAAAAGAGGGGTAAATTTTTTATTAAAAGCAAAAGCAAAAACAAAGAAGATTACATAGCTTTATCCTGGTCAACAAGTTGCACCAACTTCCAAAATAAATTTAAGGGAAGCATCGTATGATCCAAAATACTCCAAGTCAGCCCCTACTCAGAGGCCCATTTAGCCAGACAATCAGCTACATCATTCCACTCACGAGGAATATGCACAAAAGACACAGAATCCAAGGAAGTACATAGTTGTAAGATCTATTGAGCAATCACAGCCAAATGCCAGTCCACTACAACAAAGTCTCATTTATTCAATAAATTGACCACCACCTGCGAGTCAGTCTCACAGATAATTCTACGCCAGCCATGATGACAACAGTGTTGCACTGCAACTAAGATAGCCATCACTTCCATGAGATTATTAGTATGATATCCCTTATGGATAGAAAAGAGAAACTGAATATCACCAGAGCTATCACGCCCAAGACCCCCAATGCCAGCTACCCCTAGATTTCCTCGAGATCAACCATCAGTACTAATTTTAAGCACTCCATCCATCGGAGGAGTCCACTACCCCATGCGATTGACAGGATGTGAGTGTTGCCTTGTGCCATTTATAGAGTGTGTGTGTGGAGCAAAGGGAGTGTCACTGGGAGGAGGAGGGGAAAAGTGAGAGAAAATCCTAGTGTCTGCCAGATTCAAGCCAACACCCACGTCACATTTAGCCCTGAGAGTTTCATGTAAAGAACTAAGGATTTTCCCCCACAAGACTCTGAGCTCCAAATGCACATCCTAAAAAATCCTCCTGTTTCTCTCCAGCCATATATGCCACAAAATGAAGGAAGGACCAATGGACCAAGAAATCTAAAGAAAAGAAGCTTTTGAAGGGGGATGGCCTAAACGATCCTAGAATTCTGCCAGAGAGGAAGCATGCCAACAAGAGCAACCCTACATGCTCCACCAAAGGTGCCAGATCTATTTGGTGAAAGGACACTGGAAGAAAAGGTGAGCAATAATTTCCTCACTATTGTAGCATAAAACACACATGGACGGCCCCTGAAAGCCCTGCTTACAGAGATTGTCCCAAGTAAGACACCTATTGTAAACTAGGACCCATAGGAAAAAATTACACTTAGGCCATGAAAACCGATTCCACACTTTCTTCCACCAAGAGATTTCCCCTTCTCCAAACATCTACTTAGTCAATGCCAGGTACCCAAAAGAAATAGAGTAATTTTCAGAAGAAGCACCCCCCAAGCCAAAACATCCCATTCCTGCAAAGAGCCGCATCCTCTAGAAGCCAAAATTTGGGATAGCTCCAGCCGATCCTCCAAAGAGCCCCCTTGAGGCCACTCAAAAGAACCCTTCCACTGATAGCCAATAGTAATGCCCAAGATAAATGCCTCCTTATAGTGCACCACCATGTTTTACCCAGTGAAAAGGAAAGAGTCACAGAGAGGTTGCAGGTGAGGATGAGAGGATAAGAGCAGAGGCGACCCATCCCAGGAGTCACTCCAAAAGAGGGCCTTAGTGCCACTATTGCAGATCCAAAAGAGACTACATTTCACTATCTGAGCTCCATGCTTGAGGGTATCCCAAACCAAAGACCCTCTTCCCTCAAGAGGAAGACTAGAAATATCTGAAGGATCAGTCCCAAGATAGTACTTGTGAGCCAGGATACGGGCCCAGAGGTGAGATTGACTGGAGCACCAGCACCAATAGAGTTTTATAGCAAGAGCTTGACTACCTAAAATAGTAGATCATAGGCCAAGGCCTCCTTCCTTTTTGGCTAGCAAATAGTATCCCAATTGATAAGGCTCCATTTGGTATTCTGTAAATTACCGCTCCAAAGAAATTGGTGCGTAAGAGCATCAAATTCCTTAAGAAAATACACCAAGCCTAAACCATAATTCGGTATATGCAAAGTGCTTGGATCATCGATTGCAGAAGTGTCACCCTGCCAGTAGTAGTGAGCCATCTATGAGACCAATGAATGACTTTTTTCCTTAGTTTGTCGAGCATGTTCTGCCAGAAAAGCCTAGGCTATCTTCCTAGCCCAATAGGAATCCCCAAATAGATCAGAGGAAGAGATTGAGTCTGAAACCTCAGGATAGTGGAAATCCTCCACTAGATAGGCTCAGGAGTGTCGAAGAAAAAAATAGAGGACTTGTGCTCATTAATTTTTTGCCCAGAAGCAGCCAGATAAGTGTCTAGGGTGAGCCAAAAAGCTTCAACTTCACTAATCTGAGCTCTCCCTGCCAGGGTTGTATCATCAAAAAACTGGAGGTGGGTCAAAGTAGGTAATCCATTTCCCCATTGCCATCCATGCAACATATTCTAAGATACACGAAATTTTTATTTAACATGTTAATGTTATTCTCAAATTTTGAATCATTGACTGCTTTATTTGATTTCTAGATATCTTCTTTTAAAGAGAAAATTTTAACAACATACTTTTCACATTCTTCACTTACTTTTTATAATTGACCTGTTAGATCTTCTTCAGTCTTTTTGGCTTCTTCAATGTGTGTTTGTATATTTTCAATTATTTCCTTTGACTCCTTTTCAATTTTCTCGATTTGGAGCTTCAATATTTGATTCTTATTCAAAAGAGCTTTTAATTATTCTAAGGCACAAATGAGTTCTCCTTTTAGATTCACCTCAGCTTCATCATGTTCTTCTTCTTAATCATCTATACTTTTACTTGTAGATGCATCTTCATGTATGGTCATGAATAGAATCTCTTCTTTATCTAAGTCACTGACTCCATTGTCTTTGACTGAGCTAGGATATGTAGAATAAACTACTCTTCTCAAATCTTTTCTTGAATTTGAATTTGAAGTTATTCTTGCATATAGGTTTTCCTTATTCATTGTCACCATTATTATTATCTAGGCACTTAGCTATAAAATGTCCAATCTTACCACATTTAAAACATTCAAATGGTAATTTTCTTTGATATTTACTTGTGCCCTTTTTTGGCTTCAGATGAATAGAGCTCCATTATCATCTTCCTCATCACTAGAGGTGTCACTTGATTCTTGAATCTTAGCCTTGTCTTTCTCTGATGTCTTGAAAGTAGCTTCCCTCTTTGAGGGTTTCACTTGTTCGATCCACATCTCATATGCCATAAGAATACCATGTATTTCATCCATCTTTAGCTTGGCTAGATCCTTCATCTCCTCAATTTCTAAAACCTTTGCATCATATCTCAATGGTAGAGATCTCAAAACATTTTGTACCACCACTGATTCTTCTAATTTTTTTTCCAATGCTTTGAATCTAATTAACTATTTGATAAACCTATAAAAGATAACTTGCTATATTTTCTTCTTCTTCCATCTTCAAACTCTCAAACTATCTTCTGAAAGTATGGAGCTTAGCTTGATGGACCTTTCCATCACCTTTATAAATATTCTCAAGCTTTACCCAAGTCTCATGAGAAATTTGCATTGCATAACTTTAACAAAATTTGATTCACATAAATCACATAAAATAGAATTTAAAGCTTTAGCATTATTTTTACTTGCATTCTTTTCCACAAGAGTAGTTACAAGTGTCTGTGGCTCTTCATATTCCTCCATCACTGCTTGTCAAATATCAAATCCAAGGACCATCAAGTAAGTCCTCATCTTTATGCTCCAAAAGGTATAATTTGTCCCATCAAACAAAGGTGATTTATTTTTAGAAAAAACTTCATGTGATCCAGCCATCGTGCTTTCCTTGATCTACCTTCAAGCTATTAAACTCTTTCCAAAAGAACCTGCTCTGATACCAATTGTTAAGCATGAGATATACTGAGAGGGTGGGTGAATCAGTATATCATATATCTTATAAATTTTCACTTAATCAAATTCTATTTAACCATACATTCAAGATATGGAATAAAATTGAAATAATAATAAACACCACACAAGAGAGAGAGACCAAATTTTTACATGGAAACCCAATGTGAAAAAAAATATAAATAACAATCTCAAGTATATGAATGAGTACCGAATCAAATTACAAAGTTTGCAAGTACCAACTTGCAAGAGCACCAACCCCTTTGTCGAGCACCAACACAACAACTATTTGTGAGCACCAACCCATAGGAGAACCAACCCCTCTTATGTAAAACACAACTATCTCTCAATGTTGCTTTCTCAACAAATGATAGATCTCTACTGTATCACTTTCTATTCTCTCCTCTTTTCTTAAAATAAAACATTAAAAAACCATGCACTCTTGCATATTAGAAATGGCTTCCCAAGCCTCCTTTTATAACTTTCCAAATGACCTTTGACATTTACCCTTTGTGACCCTTCAATCCTCATGGAAAATGGTGCCACATTTGCATGACCCTACAAATCCTTTCATTTGAAAAGTCACATGGTGACCCTTCATGAGAAAATGCATCCTTTCCCCTTTTTGTCTTTATCTTGGTGACTTTTTGAATTCCTCAAGGTAACCCTTCATGAGAAAATGTGCCCTTCCTCTTTTGTCTTCACTTGGTGACTCTTTGAATTCCTCAAGATGACCCTTCATGGGAAAATGTGTCATTTCCCTCTTTTGTCTTTACCTCATGACTCTTTGACTTCTTCATGGGCCCTCTTTTGACTTTATGCAACCAAAAATATATTCATTAATATTAAATAAATATCAACACACTTTAGCAAAAATATGAACATTAAAAACACCTTTAGACAAAAAATGCTATGGGGCCTTTGTCACCAAAAATGTTAGACCTTTGACATCAATGACAATATTTCCAACAAGTGTCTAAAACTATAGAGGGACAATTTCAAAAATCTAACAATTGATATAGAACCCTTTTCCAATTTGTTTCTTCCATGTTATAGATCCATATCTATATTAGCATCAGAACTAGCTAAGTATCTTGTGTTCATTATTATTACAATATCTAGCATAGTTATACTTTTAATTTTTTATTTTTTATTTAATAATAAATTTAGTATATATTTATCTAATTTTTTAAATTAATAGGCATACTATAGTGATTGTTTATCACCCTTGTACCCTAGGCTATCTCTACCCCTTTGACCCTAGATTCCACCAATCTAGATTTAAAGGTTAAACACATATATGTATGATGAACAAATATCAAAGGACTAGATCCACTCTATAAGACAACCTATAACCAAAATCTAAAAATTAGAAACAAAGCATGTCAAGAGAGTGCAGTGGAAGATCCTCAAGGGATAAAATTTTACATCTAGCCTATTGAACCTCAAATTGCTTGAGTTGCAACCCCAATAAAAAACAAAGAAATTAGAGGACTCAAATGACAACAAATTTATTAGATCCACTTGAGACATTTGATAGTTTTCATAGTCAAAATGTGTATAATATTTACATGAAAATATTTGGTGGAGCCTTCAAAGGAGCTTGGGATTACTCTTGAGCTCATAAAATAAATGGGGATGCCAAATTTGAAGTTGGTGAGACAAGAAAAAATGCCACAGTCCACTAAGCCTCAATTGGGGATTTCAGTGCAAATCAAATATTTTGTGATAAGTTCCCTACATTCTTCCTAATGAGGGAGACCTTCACAAAACCAATCTTCATTAGGAAGAAGGCGAAGATTCCCAAAGTTTTCCAATAAATCTTTTGTAGAATTGGTTTCATGATAGTTATGAGAGAGAAATATTTTCAAAGAAAGGGATGGTTCTTGAACAATATCTTAAATTATTAAATCAAGTTTCCACTTAATAGTTCCACCCATTTTAACAACATTGTTGATCAAAAGATAATTTCCTTTGACATTTAATTGTCTAGAATTTTAGTCAACAATGATTCTCAAGCCTCTAAAAAGAGCTTCAGTTTTAGTGAAATTGTGTGATGCCCATGGGATATTAAGTGCATAATAGGAAAGAGCTTGTCCAAGATTATTTATGAAAAATACACCATCCTCCTAAGATACTTGGGTTTCCTTTAGAAGATCTGTTGAGGTTAAGCTTAACAAATTTTTCACTCATAGGTTTCCAAGAAGCCACCAACCTTTGGTTGCTTAGTAGATGAGTGTTGAAATTATTTGCCAATAATTTCCATTTAAAGATAATAATGCAATATTCACCAATGATCTTCTTTATTAATGGAAAGAGTGTTGCCTTAAAAACCTCTTGAATAACCATCTCTATTTTTAGAGTTAGTAGATATTCTGAGTGAGGCAAATTTTTAAATATTCTATTATTTCTATCTCTCCATAAACTCCATATAATTAGAGAAGGGGATACTTCCCAAATGCAAATGACTTAATCTCCACCCATTTCAATCAAATTAATCAATTTAATCCTTGAATATAACATGTTTCTAGCTTAAATCTGTTAATTTTATGAAAGAAATAGGACTAAATTCAAAAAGCAAAGGTACAATGAAGGAAGACATGGTCTGGGTATTCAGAATTATTCTTACATGAAATGCACCAAGATGCCCCCTAGAATCCAAAACTTTTAATTTTATCTCAAAAAAGAGATTTATTCTTCATGTTTAACTATAGGTTAACATCAACCTTAGGAATCCCCCAAGGAATCCATACTTAATCCATTGGCCATGTTATGGGATTGATATGAGAGATTAACTTATTATAGCCTTGTTTTAAAAACAATTACTTGAAAGATATTCATTCCATTCAAAAATATTTCTTTCAACAAAACCGTTGATATGATGAGAATTCAATAAGTTGTCAACAAGAATAAGAATATTAATGGGATGGTTGGTAGCCATAAGAATTGAGGTTTTTCAACTTCTATGAAGACCTGTAACACACTGATTTTAAACCTAGTAATGACAAACCAGGGTTCCCAACAGGTTTGTTAAATAATCTTCTATAATTTTAAAGGAAAGATGAACAAAAATTGGACACACACTATTCTAGGCATCCTTTTAAAAATGATATATCTCCCATTGTTGATTTCCCATCAGATGGAGTTAAAAATTAATGGTCTACATTTCCCAAGGATTTTCCAGATACATGACCCATACAACTATTTAATTTATAGTAAAAATCTGGGTAGGTTCTTCCACATTATCAAGATACTTCCTTCACATTAAGAAACTTTAAATGTTGTCCTTGTCCTGATATATTCACCATAGAATTTTGGCTCCTAGAACTTGATTCTTTGTGAACAAATTATTGATACTAGTTCCCCATTTAGATTTAACCAAGTAGACCTCTTAACATTTCATTAATGTATTTATTTTAGAATCCATAGGGCCATTCCACAAAAAAAATTTCATGATCTTGATTAATCTAGACTTTACACTAACTGGGGCTTTTGAGACTGACATCATGTTAGTATAAATTGCTTGAGAGATTGCTTATATTAATTGGAATGTTCCTACCCAAGAGATCCATTTGCCTTTCCAAGAAGCCAATTTATATTTGTAAAGTGGTATTCATATTGTCCCAAAATTATTTTTTGAATCTACCATCAAAGAGGGAAATCCCCAAGTATATACTGGGAAGGGAACCTATGGTGAAGTTGAGGATTTGCTTAATTTTGTTTTGTTCTAGGAATTGAAGAATGGAAGATAAATACACTTGATTTGAGGAGGTTAAACACCTATCCCATATTAATTAACAGTGTACGACCTCTAAAACATGAGTTCTTAGCATGTGCTATAAGATAATGCTAATGCAGCGAATAAAAGATAGATAAAATGGTAAGAAAATTAACTGGATCATCAACATGTTTCTATGCTATGCTCGGCTCAATATCTTAGCTTGACATAATATATTTATTTCCTTCTGACCTCCCATCTATTTTTTTTTCCTTGATAATACCCTCCCTCTCTATAGGGCAAAAAACCTACACTATAAACACACACTCAATAGAACCCATCATGTAGTTAATCAATCAAAAAGTTACTAAACATATTTTCAGAAAATGCTAATAAATAAATTCAAATCTATTTATATCATGTCATTGCTTCCAAATAAATCAATATATTCTTCCTATCATTGCATCTTATTTTCTTGGCCCTACACAAATTAATATCATAAACATGTGATCCAATATCACATCAATTTCATGTCAGATCCATTAATGTATATATACATTCATTATTAGTCCAAAAACAACATAATGTAAGTAAAAACATTAACTACACATTCATTTCATTTAACATAATAAAACAACAATTCTTAAAATATATTTAGAGTTTAACTAAACAAGTTTGCATATGTTGGCTGAAGATTTTATAGGGAGGAAAATAGTAGGTTTTCGGTCAGTAGTGTGGGAAAGAAGTCCCTCTCCTATTAATAGGTTGAGATACATTTATTTAAAAACAAAGACAATGTAAAAAATGAAATTATCTACAACAAAAATGTTGTTTATCAGGGCGAGGGAGAGGGGGGAAGGGAACGGGTGAGGAGGGTATGGGTTTATACTTTTAACCGCAAAGTATGAGAAGGTGGTAGAATAGAAAATTGAAAGGACATGAGAGAGTTTTTAAGAGAGAAGAAAAGAGAAAAGAGAACAACAAATAAAGAAAATGATAATTTCAACAATTTAAACACAAAAAAATGCCTTAACTACCTAGGACTGTATATGATGGTTTGTGTATGTTGATGACAAAAACATTTTTTTAGAAAGATATAATTCAAACATGAGAATGAAGCACATACAACAAAGAGATCTTGAGACCAAAGAACTGTAAAACAATTATGTATTTCTTACAAGAAATAAACATAGCTTTATTTCTTTACTTTCACTTAAGTTTCCCGATTCAAGGTTCTCTATATAAATTTTGACAAATTTATATATTAAGAACATCAAACCATTTGATGATTCAATAACAATATTTTAGCAAATTTGAAATAAAATAACCAATATGAATAGACATAATCACGCACATCATTCCTTTAGAAAATTTTCTAGCAAAAAATATTGTAAATTCTTCTTGCATTGATTCCTTGTAGATATGTACATGCAAACCCTTATTTCTCTCTTGCTAAAAATTCTCACAGTGTCAAAAATATCCTAAAAAATGAATGAAACTCATATTTATAGATTATGAAGGCATAACCACCTTGAAACCAACTTTTCAGTAATAACTTTCTATTTTAGAGTTCATTTTTCTTTCAATTGAATTAAAAAGTGAAATATAACCTTTTAAAGTGATTTTAAAAAGTACAATGGAGAAATAGAAAGTTACAGAGAAAAATAGGTGTTTTGAGTGATTAGAGAGAGAAGGAAGACCCTATTTGTTGATAAGAACCTTAATTTTACACTCTAAATTTCTGCACTTGTAAAATTTCCGTAAACAATATTTAGTACATATTTGCACGTTTTGATCTAGCCAACTGATATTCTATTTTTTTATCTCAATCATATGAGAAATGAATACGTGTTGTCGGGCCAGATCATTTATTTTAAAATTTATATAAATAAAATCAACTGATAACAAGTTTGTCTATCTCAATCGTATGAAAAATGAACACTCTATCAAACATATGACTTGTTTTAAAAATTCTACATGTTTACTTGAAGAGGCTCATGAAAATATTTATCTATTCATATAATGCTTGAGGAACAAACATTTACACCACCATTTTCATTTTTATGATTGTAACTATCATCATCTGAATATACTGCCAAATATTTGACTTGGACATCTACTTGGTTGAAATTCTTCAAAGCTCTTCTTGCATACCATTCTACGATATGAAGAAAATTCACAATTATGAAGAGATTTATTGTTTTCAACATGCCTTGGAACCAAAAACCAGTTTGAAATGAAGATCGAGCCATTGTGAAGAATTGAATGCATGAAATTGACAATATTAACTCTAAACGATCTTCACCAATGCTTATATTAGGTTTCAATTGCTTTCCCTTTTATTGTTTCAGAAGAGCAAAACGGGTTATTCAAAACAGGTTAGAAGTCTAACGTGTTCAGAAAAATATATTTACTATATACCCTCATTGTTGTTCTCAATGACTCATTTAGGGTTTTGAACGTTTTTAAAACTAAATGAAATCCGACAGTTTCATATCAAAATTATCCTTACCAAATCAAACTTTTAATCTCGTTCCACTGTAGCAAGCTCTTTATTGATTTTACTCGAGCTTCAAAGGACCTCTTTGTATTGTGAAATGAATTTTGAATAAGCTCGGCCTCTGGAGGCTGGTTTTATCTTTCAAAAGTCATGTCAAAACTTGTAGTTTGTTTGTTAAAATCCCGGACTGCATGTCAGGGTTTCAAACATAGGTATTCGAGCTTAAAGAGGTCATTTTACACCATCAAAGGAATGTTGGAAAGCCATTTTGTATTGCCAAAACTTGTTTTTTTGAAAGCCTACCAATGATAATACCACGGTCTTCTTCTTCTTGCTTCGGGTTTTCAGAAAGGCGTTCTATAGTGCATTATCTTGTAAAAAGATTCACACAAATCTAAAAGAAAAACCGAGTTAAGCTCTTTAAAATTGTATTTTGCTTTTTAAGATCATGGACTGGCTATCTATGGGCTCAAGCCATTGATTTTGCATTGTAAAATGTGTGCTTGAAACCTGTCTATGAAAAATAAGCTTGAAAAAAACGTTTTAAACCATATTGGATAAGTCTTTGGAGTTTGTTTTAAACAAGATAGCTGGAGAAGTATAAAATCATTCATTATTGGAGGCCGTTAAAGCTACTTACACATTGACTAATGTGTTATAAAGACTAATTGTTGCAATGATGACATGTCAAGCTGTTGAAAACCATTGAATGTTGACTGCGAGCTTTTAAGGCATAAGGCGAGCTTTTGAAGTTAATTTCACATTGTAAACCACCATTCAAACCACCTGTTAAAACTGGCAATCAGGGAAACCAAGTTGTTTGACACTTTGAAAATGCATATGAAGTTTATTTAGTTTTGAGCGGACTTTGAAGAATTATTAACAACTCATAAACTCGAGTTACGTTGAAAAATGTAACTTAAAAAGTTTTTAAAGTTTTAATATAGTTGAATGTTTTTTATTTGAAATTAGCAATTTGAAATTTGCGTTCTCGAGAGTTTCGTTCATTTTGATTGGACTTGATCGAGATATAGTTATAGTGAATGCAATTCTGAATCAAAAACTTAAATTTAATGAAAACCAAACAAAATAAAATATAAAAATAATTTATTAATTATCAAAATAAAACTTTAAACTTAAATGAAGATAATAAAAAATTATAACCAATTTCCATTATAATTTAAAAAAAACTTAAAAAAACCTTAAAAACTTTGACAAACATTACTCAATAAACTTGAACTTCAAAAGAGTGAACCATATAAAATTCGTCAATGCATAATATTACAAACTAATAACTTGAAAGCCATTGATATGAAGAACACGCTTTAGAAACCATGAGAGAGTTTATGAAAGTTATTAAAATGCAAAATGGATTATAGAAACCCCCATTTATATTTATAGTGTAAACAATAAACTTGAAAGCCAATGACAACCAGTGAAATCGTTCTAGAAATTAACGGCTTTTAATAGAAATTAACAGCTTTTAAAAAGTATCCTATCATTGAAAACGAGTTACTGGAGTTCAAAAAGGTTTTCGACAAGCATTTATATCATGAAATTGGTTTTATAGTTATTTCGACCTCTTATTGACTTTTTAGATTATCTCAGGTTGGCGAAAGTCGTTTGTCATTAATGAAATATATTTTGAAATTTAAAATCCGCATCTCATTATGAAAATAATTTAATTGATTTTAGGTTTAAATTGATAAAGAAGAGTGTAATTTGTAATTAAATGTTTGGATTTGGAAAAAAAATTGTTCAATCGAAACATGTTGCAAATAGGCATTTTGTAAAGAAAATTTATTTTTTCAGAATATTTAATTTTGATAACAACAATGTGGCATATTATATCAACATAAAATATGTATTTATTATATTTGTAAAAATGGGATATAACTCTTCACAAGCACACTGAGGATTTCAAGACAAAGGATGTTGATTTCTGAAGTTTCACTCATTATTAAGGTTTGGCATCACACATACAAAACTTTTAAAGATAGGGAAAGATGATTGTACCATCACAGTCTCTTATTTATGTGTAGGTCAATATCGATAGCTGAAATTGATCGTGATAGACAAAACTGAACCTATGTAAATAGAAATACAATTCATAAATTAGATTAATCACAATCTTGCTTTAGTTTGATTTCACTTCTAACATACAATCATAGGTAGATAGTCACCCAGAGAAACTAATTACTCATCTATTTATTGTACACACTATATTTATCATATACCACTTGTCAAATCATTACAATCACTTTCATTATTTTACAATTAGAGATATACTTGAATGTTATATTTATCAATTTGAATTATTCTACTAGTTTCTATTCTATTAAGCTTATAAATTAAATTAGGATAAAACAAAAGGCATTCATAACATTGATGATATTTTTGATTAAAAAAATTAAATTTTGGATCACTTAACACACCTTCAAAAACAAATTTAATCTCAATAATTTTAATTTTAAATCTATTGTTGAGATTCAAATGGTGGTGTTGGATTATGCCCCAGCACAAATTTAAAATTAAACCCCTTTTAAATGGTGGATTAAAATTAAAACCCTTTTATATAATGGAAAGATTAAAACTAAAATATATTTACTTATTTATTGGAAAGATTGGTACTAGAATATATTTACTTTATTTAATTATTTATTGCAGTATAAACTTTTGTTTGCTTATTAAAAAATAATTCCAAATATTATTCCCTAAGAGATATTTAATAGCTCTTCCTTCTATTAAAATAAAAGATTCATTATATAATATTATAATAATTTTCGATCCAAATTAAGGGAGGTATTAATATTCATTACTAGTAGAATTGTTGAAATGTTGTGGTTACTCTTAGGCAAGGGTCCCATGGAGGGGGTTGCTACTGTTATTAATGAACGGGTGGCCTAAGGGAAAATACAATGCATGGTATAAGAAAATTTTAGAATTTTTTCTTAAAAGTGAGGAGCTTTAGGGACGAAGTTTGAAGGGGTGAAAAAAGGGGAGGCTAAGAGTTTTCCATATGTACTTCTATTTTGTAGGAAGCTATTCTACGAATTATAAATATATAAGTGGATAAAATTTATGTAAATTTTAATTATAAACAAAAATATAATAATTTTAAATATTATCTCCTATAAAATAACAACATACACTCAAATTTTTTATTCCATAAAACCACTTTTATTATATATGCTCTTAAATTCCCTCTGCATTACCTTTAATAAAATTTAAGAGCCCACTCACATAAAACCACTTCCTTAATATTATGCTTTCAACGGATAAACCATTTATGGTAGGGCTCCCCACCAACCATTAATATGACTAACCAAAGCAAAAGCTAGATTCATTATGCACTGTAAATATCCCACCTAAAAAATTAACAGTTACTAATTTTCGCTAAAGAGCTTGGATTTTGATAGTTATATAATAGGGACTCCTTTTGAGATATTTGGGAAGGCAATTAAAATATCACATTGCAATAGGGAGTGTAAGATTGGTTTCATACATTAATACAAATTCAACCAGTAAAATATCTCTTACACATTTACGAGTTGGTGTAACGATGATGAACAACTTTTTCTAGAAGACACAACTTTCCACCTTCAATTCACCCAAAGTGATCGTTTTCTTGCAATGAATATGTTTCATCTCTATACGTACTTGCGCTATTCATTTCATAATACGTTTAGTAATTTTATACACAAATTAAGCCAGCCATTAATATTTATTAATGTTGGAATGGTTGAAATGCTATATTAATGACGTAATAATTTGCACCAACTCATTTTTATATGCAAATTATTAGGTCACATTGGTTATGCACCAACTATGTCAGAACAACAACATGATGATGATCCGTCTCCCTGGAACATTCTCTAGACATACGGTTACTTAAATAAACATTGAATACAGTAAATAATTCATAGAAGTGTAAGACAAAATTCCCAACACTTCATGAATATTCTATCTTCCCTCCACGTTGTGCGGTCTACCTGTGCCATCTTGCCATTTGCATGCTATGTGTGGCAATAAAAAATATCATGTAATGTAATAGAATTTGCTCCATTAATTTTGTATCCATCATATATTATAATATTTAATTATAATCTTACACATAATAATAGATTGTATTATAATATTGTAATATATAATAAATTCTAAAATATTATATATTTTCATATAATATTTAATATAATATTATATCATTAGTATTAATATTTTATGATATATGTTATATTTAATAATTAGTTATTTAAAAAATGCATGTTATTGTCGAGGCTTGTCAAAGATGATATGAGGTTGATTTGATTGCGAGAAGGCTCTATGAATATTGGATTGCCAAAGATGACATGAGGTTGATTTGATTGCGAGAAGGCTCCACACCCAATATATGACTTAAATCAATACTGTAATGTCGTTAGTTTGGAGACAAGACATTAAATTTCTAAAATCTATATATAATTTATGTTCATCTATGCTGCCATTATATTGACACCTCAAGAAATTATATCAAGGTTAAGAACATATAGAAACACCATACTCCTACCCATGAAATAAATGACAAGGCTATATCGAACTTGCAAGTGGTGAAAGATTTGAAAGTAATTTGGACGGTGATGATGAGGGGCAATGACATGGTATTTCAGGGGGTGTTTTATTAGTATGCAACTATGCAATATTAGTGAATGGTGACTCTAAATGCATTACACCAATGGCATACACTAATGTAGTTACATAGGATTAGTGAAATACTTCAATGGCACGATTGACTCTCATTGCATTACACTTAAAATTGAAGATGGAAATCGGATTTGTATATGCAGAGAATAGTAGAATGTGTCGAATAATAATGGTTTTACTCCGCATGGGTTTTACTATGCATGGAGGCTATCATGCCATGTTTCATTGAGAGACAGTTTTCAATTGGTTGATGTTGTAATTTTTTTGAAGAAGTGTATGCAACTGTAACATGGAAGTAATCGCCACGGCTTCCCCGATCTTCTACTAAAAAATTAATTTATGTTCATCTCCAATCTCAATGGCCCAAACATTTCTTTTTCTTAACCCTTTCATAATTTCCTTCTGTAAGATCCTTATAAAACACCACATTTATTATAAAGATAGATGGATCTTATATTATAAGATCTATTTAGAAACCATGTAACCCCTAGTTTCTATTGAGATGACCACATACTTTTAGTCCATATTAGGGGCTAGCAGTATCTCATAGAAGGAAATAGTTGTTGCCTTAGGTTTGGGACATGCGGGTGGTGAAGCAATCTCTACCATGGTCAAAGTAGTCAAGGAGTGGAGGGACTTATTAGTTCAAATATCGTAAACACTTTGGGGTGTACATCATCTATGAGTCATCAGGGAATCGCATCATGCCATTACCGACAGTTTTTCTTTAGTGAGTATGTAACATCCCCACTAGGATCTATTTAGAAATACGTGATTTTTAAAAAAAAATAACATATTTTTTTCATTAAATTACACCACGAGAATCTAATTAGTGATCCATATAAATACTATAAGTATGACAATTGTAAAATGAGCATGTGACATCATTCATCACTAATCACTCTTATCATAAGAAACACATCATAACTGAATATAGAAAGTAACTACATACTTCCAACCACGGTCAGTACAATCATACAACCACTGCTATCAATGTACAATAAGTAATTACAACTCATCAAGTAATGTTTCAATAATAAATAAAACACAATGTACAAATACAAGATATATGGCTCCATGGAGCATGAGTTCTCTAAACTCTAGTATCTATGGCAATCTTAAGTGTCGTCTCCAAAGAAGTATTGTTGTGGGGAGGGAGAGCATCATCCAAGCACTTTTCCACACCAACCATAGACCATCGATCTCTCATAAAATCTTCCATTAGAGAATGGTCCTCCCTTCATGGATGAGTAGATAATGATGGTGTAGGAATCCAGAGAGATAAGATAGTACTTGTGTGTTGTATGATTTCTAAGAACATGCAGTGTATCATAAAGAAATCTGTTCTAACATGATATCACACAAACATGTAAGTCATACATATGAAATGATAATAACACTACTTTAGTCAAAAAATTTAATAGTCATGGATCTCTACGATCAGTCAATTTAAAACACACCACTTGATTGGATTACCTTCATCTAGCATTGATGATGCTAGTAAGCTAGTGAAGTTCATCTCACTACTTACTCAATACCCACAATGCGAGATTTGGTTAACACAAATATAACCAATAGATACATACATATTAGTTTCTACTCGTAGTCAAAAATCATTCTAAACATAGAATTAACCATATTGCATACATTTAGTCAGTCAAACATATGAATGAATCTCTATATTATCATTTATTCATAAATAACAGGCATAATAATCGTAGTTTATACCATCCAGGGATAATATATGTTTAAACTACAATTTTATAATTATTATAAGTAGTTTCTAAATATAATACACCCTATGACATTCCATAATATCATAGTCCATTATTCTTGAGTTCAACTATCCTTTATAATCAAACAGTCATGACAAAGAAGGTCATAATTATCATGAAACACATAATCTTTTGTTTTAACATTTGGTATACTTTTAGGAGGTATGCATGCATAACTAGGGTTCTACTGTTCAAAATTCTATGACTTAGTTTTGAATCATCAATAGAACTATCAATTATAGGTACACATCTCAATGTACATGTACAGACTATTTATGTATAGGATTACTTATATTTTCATAATGCATATTACTAATTAAATCATTAATATGTAGCATATTATAGTAGTACAACATCACTACGTATTATGTTTCATATGCTATATATGATAAGTTATAACATGCATATCATAAAACTTATTATAAGATAATGAAAGAATATGTTTGAGCTATATATGCTTCATATGCTTTATCAAGGCTATGTTATGATTTTGATATGCTATAACTATATATAAGCCACAATAAATAAGCATAACCATTTTGATAAACTACATAATAAGTCATAAGTCATTATGTGAGATTTATATTAGCAATCCATTGTTATTAGTCATAAGTCACAAGTCACATATGCCCATATAGAGCGATCCATTAAACTTTATATTATTTTAACGATAAATTGATTTCATTAAGATCATCGATATAATATAAACTAATAACATTTATATTATATTAATGTTTTATAACTGTCTACTATTATTATAAGTCATAATCTACATTTTGAAATCATTGTATAATATAATGAAAGAATACATAACTATGATTTAAAATATTTTGCACTGTTATCATTATATATCTTTATGTTTTAGTTCATTGTTCATTGAACATTATAAGCAAAATGCTACACCGTATATACATATATACATTAGGTATAAAAATATATAAATCATCATACAACCACGTATCTGGTAAAGCGATATATACATTAGTAATGTATATATCGCTTTACCAGATACGTGGTTGTATGATGATTTATATATTAATGTATATATCGCTTTACCAGATACGTGGTTGTATGATGATTTATATATTTTTATACCTAATGTGTGTGAGTGTGCGCCACTAATGTATATATCAATTTACCAAATACATGGTTGTATGATGATTTATATATTTTATACCTAATGTATATATGTATATACGATATAGCATTTTGCTTACAATGTTCAATGAACCAACAAACTAAAACATAAAGATATATAATGATAATAGTGCAGAATATTTTAAATCATAGCTATGTATTCTTTCATTATCTTATTATATTATTTAACTAATGTATATTATATTTATATATATTATATATAAATATAATATATATTTATATATAGTTTCCTGATACAGTGATATATAAATTGTTGTATGTTAGTAATTTAATACAAAACAAGGCTTTATTCTATACATAGTGATTTAACAAAGCATTGTTTATAATTCAGAGCTTGTAATTTATTGTTTCAATGTACACATACAACTCACCATTATATATGTATTGGTTTTATAATTGAATCCTTTGTTTCAGTTTACATATACTCAGCCAATATGTTTCAATCAATACTATATTAGCAAACTAGATTATAACTGAATAATATTCAGTTACGCATATTTGATTATCTTGTGTCAATTGACTTAACAATAAGCTTCATATTGATTATTATAACCACTAAATCTCCACTATAGTTAATTAATCCATTATCGATTGATATATGAATTGGAGGAAGGGCTTAATGGTTATACAACATAAACAACAGAATTTATAAAAAATTATAAATTGTGATACAATACTACAATCTGCATGTCCATTAACAAAACATTTTGTAGCCAACAATATAACATATGGTTATATAGCATAAACATCCCCTCGTTCATAACTATGCATGTCCACTAACAGAGTGTCATAACATGTGTAGTCATATGGTTATATAACATAAACAAAAGTATTTAAAATTTTATAAAACGTATAAATCACCACACTCACACCATAAATAGTTTGGTATAAATATATATAGTTTGATATATAGTTCGATGTTTTATATGCAAGTCGTTGTTGCATACTCACAAATGCCTCATTTATTATGTAACTATAATAAAATATAGTGCAGGGAATAATATATGCATAGTTTCAAATGTTTATCTACTGACAAATAAGTAACTGTAAAGAGATAAGTCGCTGCATATACACAATACGATTGATATATAAGACATACCTCTTGTTTGTTGTATAAATGTTTAAATCAATTCACTATATTGGAAAATAATAGCTTATTGCATATATGCATCTATAATACAAATATCACTATTTTTTTAACCTACAGATCACTTATAACCATTTGTCATTCTGTGTAACAAGACATTCACAAAACATGAAATACACAGAAATCAATTGCATTGTCTCCCTGGCAATATGCTCGATTGTTCCTTTCTCTTGTCTTCCCTCCTCCTCCAATCTCTCTTTCCTTCTATGTTGTGCCCTCCCTCTCTCCTTTCTCTTACTCTTTTTTAAATAAGTATATGTTTTTTTAAAGCTGCTTTCTTTTCTTTATTTATTTATTCCCTTGATTTTCTTTCTTTTTCCCTTAAGAGTATGGCGTTAACCTTAAAGTAGATCCTTTTTGTTTATTTTAAGAATTTTCTCTTTTTGTTTTATTTTCCCAAATATTAATTATTATTATTTTTAAATTCATTTTATTTCAAATTACAAATATCAATATATTTTTAATTAAATTAGTACATCAAATATCATAATGACTTAATGATTAACTCATTAATTAATAAATTTGAATTTATTATAATTACACAAATTATATCTCTAAAAATATTAATTTTATGAATACAACATAAAGTAATCATACGAGATAAGTTTCATACAACTATTAAACTAAGATAATCAAGTGTAAACAATTTTAAATACAATCAATCATTAAAAACCTAATAACACTAACAATTATACTATGCATTTAATATGTACTATTTAATGTGGTGTGTGCAAGGTTATAGCCGTTCCTTTGTCATTCTTCAATGACTTCATCTACATCACCCTCTCTAATAATGCTCTCTTTCCATCATACTCTGAGGAATGAGTCTCTCTTGCATCAAACTCATAACAATTAGGTAGTTAGTTCATAACACCATGACATATATACATCATAAAATACAGCCAAAATGATAACTCATCATGATCATAATATAAAAATATACATTACAGCTAACTTAGAGTAATGTAATCATGTAACCAAAGCAACATTCAATTGTCCCATAATAACATATAATTCATATCTTAGATAAATATTAAACAAATCAAATTGTCAACTACAAATATGCATGGATAATCAAGTAAGTTTTTTTAATGAAGAATCATGATGTAACATCCTTCCCCCTAAAGCTAGTCATCATCTTAGATGACACTTATTCAAACATAAGTTTTGAATTTAAAAACATTGTTCAAAAGAGAAATAACATAATATAAAGTATCAAATCAAACAAATAAATATGGAAATCACCTGTAGAACTCATCATAGTCCTCCCAAATAACACCATCCTCAGAGTATTGGTCCCACAATACCTTGTATTATGATATCTCCTTATTACATAAACAAAGTTTACAAGTGTCAATTATTCTAATTGGTTCTACCATGACCACCCTAAAATCTAGAACTTACAAAACATTTTAATTTAACAAATGTGAAGGATCAACGATATACTTTTTAAGATAATAAACATGAAAAATATTATGTAATAGAGCTAGGGTTGATGGAAATGTAAGCCTATACTCTATAAGATTGATCACTTATAACACCTTGAAGGGTTCCACATATCTTGGTGATAATTTCACTGACTTCTCAAATTTGATCGAGCTCTTCTACGACTTAACCCGCAAGAACACTTTATCACCTAAAAAAATTGCCTATCTGTCCTCTTTGGATCAACATAAATATTCTACTTATCATTGGCTTTGTTTAATCTCTACCTAACTAATCTAACTTGTTCTTCTAATTCTAAAATCATCTCAGGTCCAAAGACTACCTTATACTCCAACTTGTCCCAACTGATTGGTGTCCTGCACCTTCTTCTATATAATACTTCAAAAGGTGTCATCTTCAAAATTGATTGGTATGAGTTGCTGTAAGCTAACTCAACTAAAAAAATATAATCTTTCCACTTGTATTTTTGATATATGAAATACATATGAATAATATCCTCTAACACCTGATTAAATCACTTAGTCTAACCATAAGTCTCTAGGTGATATGTAGTGCTAAAGTTTAGTTACGTACCCAAAGTTAAATTAAGAGTTACCTAAAATCTAGAAGTCATCTTTGGATCAAATTCCAAAATGATATTCTCTAAGAATCCATACAACATATACATTTTTTTTATAAAACTCTTTGCAAGAGTAGGTGGATCATCTGTCAAATTGACTAGTATAAAATGAGCCACCTTGGTTAGTTTGTCAACTACTACCAAGATCATATCATACTTATTATATAATATTAGTAAATATTGGACAAATTTCATATTGATCACCTACCATTTCTATTCTGATATATCATGCAGATATAACAAACT
The DNA here is from genome assembly GCA_037957365.1 of Torreya grandis. Classification (NCBI taxonomy): domain Eukaryota; kingdom Viridiplantae; phylum Streptophyta; class Pinopsida; order Cupressales; family Taxaceae; genus Torreya; species Torreya grandis. The sequence goes on from JARHVA010002201.1 coordinate 2,304,344, forward strand.
AGTCAGATGCACATGTTTAGCTTTCACTCGTTGATCTTCCAGACAATGTGACACAAAAACCACTACATCCTTCTTGATTCCCTTCTATAAATATAGTGTCTAATCTCTGTCATGAGATTGGTCACTCCTATATGTCTTAAATATGAGGCATTATGTAGTTCCTTTAGCACTATGCTTTACAAATTCTCTTGATCTGGCACATACATTATTCCATTATAATACAAAAGACCATCACTCTATAATTTGAATATTTTATACCTAGGGTTCTAAGCATCCCCAGACAATATTTTTCTAACCTGATTATATAATTCATCTTATGTTGATAATTTGATCACTTGATCCCTAAAAGTACTCTGATAGTAGCTACAACTAATATGTACCTTTTACAACTTAGTGCATCAAGTGCTATGTTTTCCTAGCATTTGATATAGTTGATATCAAAATAATAATTAGAAAATAACTTCATCTAAATTTTTTGATGAGCATTCAAATTTAGTTGGGTGAAGTTGTACTTGAGTCCCAAGTTATTTGTCTTGAGCTCAAATAAATTTTCCAACAAGTAGTGCTTCCAAAATTAGAAAGCATACACAATTTCTACAAGTTTCAGGTTATGAGAGGCATAGTTCACCTCATAAGGCCTTAGCTTCCTTGATTCATAAGCTACTGGTGCACCATCCTACATAAGGACTCCTCTGAGTCTATCTCTTGATGCATCTGTGATTACTAAAAATTGATAATTGGAGTCAATAACTCTTAACACTATAGATTTTTTCAATGCAACTCAAGAGGAGATAGATAATTGGGATCAAGAACTTTTATAAATTTGTGTAAGCCTCAACTCTATTTTCTCACTTTGAATTTGTGTCTAATTTCTAAAATCATCTAGACACTCAACCTTATTCAAATAGCAGTCAACCTTAGCCTTATGTTTTGTAAGCTAATTGACTCCCAGGATCACATCATATGACCCTAGTGGTGTTACATACAAATCCACTATTATTTTGAATTTAAGCAACCTAACCTTTGCATTGACTAAACACTTATCAACCATGACTTTTGAATCATTATCATATTGTACCGACCATGCATTTGCCATTACTTCAGTTCTTCTAGATAACTTACTAAAAAATTTAGGATCTATAAAACATTATGTAGACCATGTATCTATCAAAATAGAAACTACATATTCAAACAAAATACTTGATAGCCTTATGGGTGAAGTTTGGAATTTAGTTTGTTGATTATCAACCATCGCATGAATACGCTATTGAAAAGTCCCCTATTGAGGAGTAGGACCTTTATTTTTTAACTTGTCTTGAGTACAATCATAAGCATAATGGTCATCTCCATAAATGAAACAACCTCTAAGTGGTCTTTTCCTATCAGTTTGTTGGTCTCCCTTGAAACTACCTTTGAAACCATTGCTCGATTTCTTGTTGCCTGAACTATTGTTAAATTTAGCATTCTAACTTTTAAACTGCTTCCTAGAGTTTCCACTCCTCTGCTTTTAGTTCTTATTTTTTAAAGTTGATTTATAACTTCTAAACTTTTTCTTGAACTTGTCCTTGACCTATGCAAGAGACGTCAATTTTTGTCCATGTTAGCCAAATTTCATACCTTATTTTGCAGCTTCCTTTGGCTAAGTTCAGTGTTCACTTGTCTATTTTAACTCACTTGTAAAAGACCAATTATATTCTTTTCTTTTCTTCAGAGTTTTTGTTAGGCCTTTTCAAAGTGTTTTTTCAGTCTTTTGCCCAGAGTTTGAATTCTTTCGGGTTTCTTGTCTCAGACTTTTATCTCAGACAAAAAGCTCAAAATTTCTCTCCTTGTCTTCCTTGAATAAATTCTTTCAATCTTTTTGTCTTGGTTAAAAAGTCTAAAAGAATTCTCTTCCTTTTTATTTTCCCTTCAAGTTTTCCCTTCAAAACTTTTTCAAAGGGTTCTTTCTCACTTTCCTCCAAAGTGCCCTTCGAAACATTTTTGAATGGTCACTTTCCTTTTAAAGTTCCCTTCATAACTTTTCTGAAGGGTCACTTTCCTTCCAAAGTGCCCTTCAAAACTTTTTCGAATGGTCACTTTCTTTTCCAAGTGCCCTTCAGAAAGTTTTGAAGGGCCACTTTCCCTTCCAAAGTGCCCTTCAGAACTTTTTTGAAGGGTCACTTTCTCTTCCAAGTGCCCTTCAAAAATTTCTGAAGGACCACTTTCCCTTCCAAAGTGCCCTTTAGAACTGTTCTGAAGGGCCACTTTCCCTTATAAAGTGCCCTTCAGAATTTTTTCAAAGGGTCACTTTCTCTTCCAAGTGCCCTTCGAAAAGTTCTAAAGGGCCACTTTCCCTTCCAAGTGCCCTTCGAAACTTTTTTGAATGGTCACTTTCCTTCCAAAGTGCCCTTCAAAACTTTTTTGAAGGGTCACTTTCCTTCCAAAGTACCCTTCAAAATTTTTCTGAAGGGTCACTTTCCAAGCTCAAAGGGACATTCTTAGTAAAGGTAAGCCATAAAGGGAGGCCTGAAAGGTTGTATCCTTCAGGCAAAATGTCTGATGGAAATGCTTGTGGGAATTATTTTGGGGAAAGTATCCATGTGAATTGTTCAAGAAGGGTGTCCAAAGGAAATGTCCAAGTGAAATGACGATTGAATGAATGTCAAATTTTAGGACAGTGAGCTAACCATTGGTGTTCAAACATAAGAGGATTTAGGAAGATCCAAGGCTCTCATCCTTCATCCATCAAAACAATAAGAGAGCCCATATCACCATTGATCAACTAGGATCTGAGTCATTCCTTGAGGACCAATCAAAGAAGAAGGACAAAGCAAAATAGAATAGAAGAGATAAATATACAATAGGTGGACTCTCTTATAATAACTATTTTGATGCCATGACTTAGCCAATAATATCCTTATTATGTTGATGTAAATGTTAGAAAAGCATCTTTGAGAGAGCAAGATGAAAGGTGTAACAACTTGTGATGACATGGATCAACCAAATGACCCAAGCTAGCATCATTTGTAAAGATGGTTATAGCTGAAGAAGGTGACTTCAAATAAATTGATTCCTCTCCCTGGCACCAAAGGCTTTCCTCTCTCTCTTCCTTCTTGCTATATATACAACCCCTTGGCTAGTTAAAAATCATCCACACAAAGTACAGTGAAGCCCTGCTAAAATGATATCTTGCTTTTAAGCATTAGTACAATCATTTTCCTTTTCAAGTTCTAAACATTATCTAAGTGTGCAAGTGACATATATTGACAACAAGTGATTGTTTCATGCTTTTGTCCTTTATCATTCATGTCTGAGCAAAGTTATTGATCTAACAGGTCATCTAGAGTGTGTTTAAGTGTATGGAACTACTATAAGAATTTCAACTATTCTTGAATGAGAAATGTGCCTTTCAGTTCATTCTCCTTCTATTTTTTCATGCATCTCACCTCTTTACTAAAATATTCATGTTAGAATATCTATGAATTCAAAAAGAGTCTCTAGATTTTGTTGTATTGTGTAATAGGATATGTCATTCATGTGGAGTAAAATCTTGGTACAACACCATTCTTAATATAGGTTTTTTTTCCTATAATTTCTAACTCTTTTCCCTTCAAGAAGATTGGTTTAGACATAAATGGTTCTGCAGAGATACATACATGGAGCTAGCCCTTTAAATCTAGAGGTTCATTACCCCTATAGGCACACCCACATGCCTAAAAATGTACCAACATTGCCCAAATATGGAAGAGGACTAAACACCTCCTTCTAGGGTGCAAGATTTAGAGACAACAGTTATGGCATGCCTAGTGGGACCCCAGTTCCTGGTTATTTACATGTCAAGATAAATGTTGGTCTTGACAAACTTGATTTTGCACTCTTAATATAGAATTTGGTGACTCCAAAAGGTGAGAATATCTGGTTGAAGATCAAGTTTTCCACATTATACTTCATGGTCCTCACTAGCTCATCTAGGACTTCTAATCAAGCCCCCTTAGTTGAAGCTCTTCTTCAAGAACAACGCCCTGAACCATTCCCAGTGCTTAGAAATCCTTGACAAGAAGGTTTTGGAGAAGAAGAAAAATTTGGAGAAACAAGAGATCAAGACAAAAGAAGATAAATGAAGAAATAATATCCTTTCCCAACCTTTAACACACAAAATTTGATTGACCTTCCTGCATACGACCCTATTCTTCCCAATGCTACCAAGAGTCTCCCTAGTTTCAATGGAGAGGGTCCTACCCATTCAAGCATATTAGGGACATTTTGATTTTTTGTAATTTCCATAATGTCACCTAAACCAACATAGCCATTAGATTGCTTGTTATGTCTCTAAAAGGCAAAGCACTTGACTGGTATAAGACTTTGGAATGTGGTTGCATTACAATTTGGGATGGCTTTGAGGAATTGCTGGTGACTAGATTTGAGGATAAGAGTGACCACACTTCACTGATCCATCAATTGAACATGATAAAGAGAGGTCCTAATGAATTTATGGGGGATTTCAATGAAATATTTCAAAGGACATGGCATAGGTTTCCACCTGTCATGAGACCTCCTCTAAGCTTTGTGTTCCCCACCTATCTCAAAGGTATTGGTACTAATGTAATAGTGATGTTACAATCTATGTGAGGATTCACTCTACCTAATGCATATGAAATAGCTGTTGAAGCTGAAAATAGCTTGATACAAGTTGGAAGACTCCCTCCAAGAGTTTACATGCCATTGTTGTCTCTTGGTTCAGTTAAAGCTCTAAGCATAGCTCAAATTCCTAATGCTAATGTCAATCCAAGAGCCTTCCCTAAGAAAGTAGATGGTGCTATGAACAAAGATGAATAAATTTGGTCATTACGAGCTCTGCTCAAGCAAGCTCAGTTCTAGACAAGTGCTCCACCTAACCATCAATACTATCCTCAACAAGGCTATAGAGCTCCACCCCAATACAACTACTAAGGAAGAGGATAGCGTCAGCATGGTTTCAATAGGCAGCCCAATGCCTATAATCCTAATCTCACTCCTTCCATGAAGGTTGTTGTTCTAGTACATGCTAATTTGGTCTAATGAGAGAGTCATTTGGACCAATGGGGATAACCGCAAGGTCAGTTTGTGAATGATGGTGGAGAAGATAGCCAAGATTTTGTGGCACAAAAAGAAGCTATTCCTGACATAACTTTAAAAGAAGCAGACTTTATGTAAAGAGATAACCATGGAGAAGGCAACAACCAAAGTATAGGCATGATGAACTTCCAAGAAAGAGACGATTATGTTTTAAATAAAAGCACGTCAGTCACATCCAACAAAAGATCTAAGAAGAGAGCATTGGGAGAATATCAAAAGGCATGAGTAACTCCAATAGATGCCTTTCCAAGGCCACAAGGTGTGACTCCTAATGTAGTTCCTACTATAAGTCATGTTCCTTAGCAAAATCAGAATACAAGTAGGATTGTCAAACCTACAACACAGTAGGTTCAGAATCCTCTACCTTTAAGGTTCTAATAAAAGGTAAATTATCTCTCTCTAAACATTGTTGATTCCTTAGAGAACACTAAGACAAGTATATCTCTTTGGTATGTCTTGCATATGCCTACTCAAAAGGAGCTTTTGCAAGAACATCGTACAAACATTCATGTAGCCCCTCAATCTTCAAAAAAAAATGGTGTATCCCTTACCAATGATCCAAGCCATGTCTTAGAGCCCTCTACCAGGTATAAAAATCCTCCACCCTTCTATCTGACCCTCATTGTGGGAGACAAGTTGGTCCATAATTGCATTGTGGATAGTGGAGTTAGTACCACTGTTATGCCTTAAGTGGTGGCTGATAAGTTGGGATTAAAATATGAGCCACATAGCAAGGGTGTATTATAGCTTGATGGGACTCCAACAAAGATAGTGGGACTGGTCAAAGGTTTGAAGGTCTTTCTACATGATTACCCAAGTTTTCCAATTTTGTAGGATGTAGTGGTGGTAAACCTTCCAATCCATTTTGCTATTTGCTTGTCAAGATATTTTATAGCTAAGATAGGGGGTACCTTTCTACTGATTGGTATTTTATAGATTTTAAAATAAGATATGGGACCAAGGTGACTATAATAATGCAGCCCCTAGCAAGGTTTCATATCGAGCCATATATGGAATCAAGTTCAAGTCAAAATTGTCTAATCAACAAAGAAGAAGAAGGTGTCACGGCTGGTGAAGCATCCTCTCCCCTTGAAGGTATTTCAAATCTTTTTCTTGATAATTACAACATTGAAACATGTATTTGATCCATATACATTCATATAAGAGATTGATTTGGGAGTTTATTATATGCATGAGAAAAATGTTTTCATTCCTTTACTCACTAATGAAGATCATGAACTTGATGGCATGTGGGAGATGTTTTTTGATGGCTCAAGAAGCGAAGTAGGTGAAAGAACTAGAATTATGTTAATTTATCCATCAAGGAATCAATACTACTCCTCATACATATTCCACTTTAGTTGTACCTGCGATGTGGCAAAATATGAAGGCCTAGTTCATGGCCTCCAATGGGCAAAGAAGAGAGGGATCAAGAATCTGAAAGTTTATGGAGATAGTGAATTGGTCATCTACCAAGAAATAAATTAGGCTACAGCCAATAATCCCTTACTTAATTCCTACAAGCATAGGGTATGGGACCTACTTGAAGACTTTGTTGCCTTCAACATACAACCCATCCCAAGGGGTTCAAATAAACATGCTAATAGGTTGGCTGCCATAGGAGCATAATTTGACACACTTGTTGATGTGGGACAAGAGAAAGATTAATATCATATAAATATCATTGTGAGACCCTCTATTATAGATAATAAAGTGCCATGGAAGGTGTTTGAAAGTGATGAACATATTACACACTTCTTGCAAAATGAGGCAAGTCTCTCCTCAAGAAACCAAAGGAGACTACATGATCAATATGAAGAGCAAATCATTCAGTTGAAGACAAACAAGATACCTGATGGGATGATTACCTTAGAGAGTGTTTTCAATGAAGATGATCAGAAGAATAAAGAAAGAGTGATCATGTCAACAAAGGAAGAGAACTATGAAAGTGTCATAAATTTTAAGGACAGACTTTTAAAAATTGGCAAGGTATGTTCTCAGCTTGAGAGGTAGGCTTTTACTGAATTATGAAAAGAGTTTCATGACATATTTTCTTGGGAGTATAAATACTTGAAAGGGATTGATCCAAGTTTAGCTCATCATACCATCAAGTTAGAACCTGGAGCTAAAATGGCTGGGTAGAAGCAAAGGCCTATCAATCCCAAGAAAGAAGAACTCATGAAGAAAGAGCTGACTAAGATGATTGAGTCTAAGATTATCTTTCCTATCAAACACTCAACTTGGGTGGCTAATCATGTGCCTATCTAAAAGAATAATGGAGAAATCAGGTTGTGTGGATTTTCAAGACCTTAACAAAGTGTCTCTCAAGGATCATTATCCACTACCTTCTATGGAATAAATTATGCAAGTTATTTCAGGTTCCCAATGCTTCTCTTTTCTTGATGGTTATTCAAGCTACAATTAAATATCGATAAATGAGAAGGATCAGGTCAAGAAAGCCTTCACTACCAAATAGATAACCTTTGACTATAAGAAAATGCCTTTTTGTTTGTCCAATGTTGGAGCCATTTTTCAAATAGCAATGGACATGAATTTTAAAGGTTTGATCAAAAAGTTTCTACTTGTGTACCTAGATGATGTAACTATTTTTTTAAAAGATGTTTCTGATCATATGAAACATCTAAGGTAGGTGCTTTAGAAATGCAGGTAGTATGGCATATCCCTTAATCTAAAAATAAAGAATCTTTGTTGTTCATGAAGGTAAACTTTTGGGGCACATTGTTTCAAAAGGAGGCTTGTTTATTGACCCCAAAAGGATTGAGGCTATCCTAGGCTTGTCCTTTTCTCAACATAAGAAGGGACTACAAAGCTTCTTAGGGAAAATAAACTTTTTCAAAAGGTTTATTCCAACCTTTACAGTTGTAGTAAATCCTATCACAGCCATGATAAAAAAGAACCAAGTTTTCACTTAGACAAAGGAGAGAAAGAGCATTTTGAGACAATCAAGCAAGAAATTTCAAAATCTCCTACTCTCTTGAACCCAAACTTTTCCAAGTATTTCATACTCTACACCTTCGCCAACCTTGATACAATCTCAACCATGCTTATGCAAAGTAATGATAAAGAGATAGAGCAACCAATTGCATTCTTCAACCAAAGATTAGAGGATTATGAGGTCAGATATACATTTGCTAAGAAGTAGGATTTGACAGTGATAAGGGGATTGAAAAAATTTAGGCACATGGTCTCAAACAATAAGATACATGTCATGGTTTCTCATCCCAACACCAAAGAGTTTCTCTTAAGCAAGGACCTCAATGAAAAGAGAGCTGGTTGGATCACAAAGGTGATAGAGTATGACGTGGACATCAAGGTGACAAACTTAGTGAGAGGACAAGGATTATGTGAGCATTTAGCTTTAGATTTACAAGAGCTAAAAGAAGAGGTCTTTATCAACCAAGTTCACCCCCAACCAGCTGATCACATATTAGTTCAGTGCTGGATACAAGACATCATCAATTTTCTTCAAAATGGTGAGCGTCCCAATGTTTTGAGCAAGTCTCATAGGAGATACTTTAGATTTTAGACCATTCCCTATTTCCTTGTTAATAATGTTATTTTTATAAAGGACACAAATGGTGTGCTGTTGGTGTGTGTTGACAGTGGTCAATTTGACATGCTACTAGAAAGTTTTCACAATGGTATAGATGGAGGCCATTTCTCTCCTAAAACTATAGCTATAAAGATAATGAGGGCTGGTTATTATTGGCCTAGTCTTTTAAAGGACTGTTATCATTAGAATAAGGTGTGTCCTTAATGTGCCTTCTTTGTAGGTAAATAGAAACTTGCATCCCTTCCATTGAATCCTATCCGAGTGGACTAGCCTTTCATACAATGGGGCCTTGATTTCATTGGTATGATCAACCCTCCATCAAGTGTTAGACATAAATGGATATTGATTGCTATTGACTACTTTAGAAGGTGGGTAGAAGCTATTTCATTGAAGGAGGCAAATGAAAATGCTATCTTGGAGTTCCTCATATCATCATTTTTGATAATGCACTTGCTTTCTTAAGTGCCAAAACTTTTGATTGGGTAGGTAGGAATGGAGTTCACTTGAGTAACTCATCCAATTATTACCCTCAATGTCACGAATTGGCTGAGTCTACCAACAAGAACCTCATCAAGATCATTAAGAGAACATGGGAGAATAATCAACGAGCCTGACACATCAAATTGAAAATAGCTTTATGGGTAGATAGGATTACTCCTAAGAAATTAATTGGTAACTCTCCCTTTGTACTTGTTTATGGGAGATAATCCAGGTTGTCCATATCCCAAGAACTCCCTACCTTAAAACCTACACAACAACTGGAATTACTTGAAAACACTCCAATAGAAGTCAAGTTGACAGAACTAATGCAACTATAAGAGGCAAGAGATGATGTACACAAGGCTATGGAGCACCATCAAGTGCTCATTAAGAAGTCCTTTGAAAAAATAATGAGTGCAAGAGTGTTTAAAGAGGGTGACTTGGTCTTGAAATGGGATGAAGATAGAGCAAAGCTAGACAAACATACAAAGTTTGACACTTTGATAAGTGGCCCTTACATCATCAAAAAGTGCAAGAAAATCAATTCTTTTTACCTATCCAAGATGAATGGAGAAGATTTGCCTATCCTTGTGAATGGGATACATTTGAATTCTTGTTATTAGTCTTGGAAGCCATGGTTTGTAAATACTAGTTTAGATGTGTGTTTTCTTTTGGTTGGCTATTGTGCACCTTGAGTGCATTATTGCACAAGTGTTTTTCCTTCCTCTTATTTGGTGTGCATCTTTGCCTTTGTGCATTTGATCATCCAACTTATGTGTTTTTTTGCCAAAAAGCTTGTTCAGGTTATTTTGAGTGCCTTATGCATGACTCCATGCCTAATGGAAGGATTTAAGTAACTAATCTTTGGCATAATAGGCATGCCTCCCCTTGCAATCACCAAGAATGTTAGCCAACTTTCATATCTTGTTTTGCAACTTCCTTTGGCTAAGTTCATTGTTCACTTGTCTATTTTAACTCACTTATAAAAGACCAGTTGTTTTATTTTCTTTTCTTTGGAGCTTTTGTTTAGCCTTTTCAAAGTGTATTTTTGGTATTTTTCCCAAAGTTTGAATTCTTTTAGGTTTCTTGTCTTGGACTTTTGTCTTGGATAAAAAATCTAAAAGTTTTCTCTCCTTGTCTTCCATGAATAAATTCTTTCAACCCTTTTATCTCAGACAAAAAATCCAAAATAATTCTCTTCCTTTGTCTTTTCCCTTCAAGTTTGCCCTTTGAAACTTTTTTGAAGGGTCTCTCTCTCTTCAGATTGCCCTTCAAAACTTTTCTGAAGGGTTCTTTCTCACTTTCCTCCAAAGTGCCCTTTGAAACTTTTTTGAAGGGTCACTTTCCTTCCAAAATGCCCTTCATAACTTTTTTGAAGGGTCACTTTCTCTTCCAAGTGCCATTCAAAAAGTTTTGAAGGGCCACTTTCCCTTCTAAAGTGCCTTTCAGAACTTTTCCAAAAGGTCACTTTCTCTTTCAAGTGCCCTTTAGAAAGTTCTAAAGGGCCACTTTCCCTTCTAAAGTGCCCTTCAAAATTGTTTTGAAGGGCCACTTTCCATTCCAAAGTGCCCTTCAAAACTTTTTTGAAGGGTCACATTCCCTTCCAAGTGCCCTTCAGAAAGTTTTGAAGGGCCACTTTCCCTTCCAAGTTCCCTTCAAAACTTTTTCAAAGGGTCACTTTCCTTCCAAAGTGCCCTTAAATTTTCCATAGGGTCACTTTCCAAGCCCGAAGGGACATTCTTAGCAAAGGTAAGCCAAAAAAGGGGGCTTGAAAGGTTGTATCCTTTGAGGAAAATATATGATGAAAATTTCTATGGTAATTCTTTCAGGGAAAGTACCCACGTGAATTGTTCAAGAAGTGTACCTGAAGGAAATGTCCAAGTGGAATGATAGTTAAATGAACTTCAAATTTTGGGACAGTGAGCTAACCATTGCTGTTCAAACACAAGAGGATTTAGGCAGATCTAAGGGCTCACATCTTTCATCTGTCAAAATAGTAAGAGAGCCCATATCACCATTGATCGACCAAGATCCAAGTTGTTCTTTGAAGACCAATCAAAGAAGAAGGATAAAGCAAAACAGAATGGAAGAGATAAATTTTAAACAAGCAGACTCCCTTGTAACAACCATTTTGATTCCATGACTTAGCCACGAATATCCTTATTATGTTGATGCAAATGTTATCAAAGCATCTTTGAGAGAGCAGGACCAAAGGTGTTACAACTTGTGATGACATGGATCAACCAAATGGCCTGAGCAAGTATCCTTTGTAAAGATAGTTACAACTAAAAATGGTGACTTCAAAAAAATTGATTCCTCTTCTTGGTTCCAAAGGCTTTCCTCTCTCTCTCTTCCTTCTTGCTATATATACAGCCCCTTGGCTAGTGAAAAATCATCCACATAGAGTACGATGAAGTCCTACTGAAATGATATACTACCTTTAAGCATTAGTATAGTCCTTTTACCTTTCAAATTTTGAACATTATCTGAGTGTACAAGTGACATATATCAACAACAAGTGATTGTTTCATATTTTTGTCCTTTGCCCTTCATGTCTGAGTAAATTTATTGACCTAACAGGTCATCTAGAGTGTGTCTAAGTGTATGGAACTAATGTAAGAATTTTAACTATTCTTAAATGTGCAATGTGCCTTTCAGTTCGTTTTCCTTCTATTTTTTCATAGATCTCACCTCTTTACTAAAATATTCATGTTAGAATCTCTAGGACTTGAAAAAGAGTCTCTACATTTTGTTGTATTGTGCAATAGCATATGACATTCATGTGGAGTAAAAATTTTGGTGCATCACCATTCTTAAGATAGTTTTTTTTTCTATAATTTATAATGCTTTTCCCTTGAAGAAGATTGGTTTAGAAATAAGTGGTTCTATAGAGATACATACAAAGAGCTATCCCTTTAAATCTATAGGTTCATTTCCCATATAGGCACACCCACATACTTTATAATTTTGGTGAATTACTCATAGTACTCATTCACCAATAAGTCTCCCTACTTGAGATTCTATAAATCTACAAGTTTATGGTCAAAAAACAATTGTGGAAGACACCATGGCCTAAACAATGTCATAAATTGCTTCCATGTAGTGGTGTTTGAGTTAAGGTTTATTTCTAACTTCTTGTTGGCCCAACACATAGCTACTTCAATAGCCACTTGGTAAGCTTCCAAAATTGCTTTAATTACCTTAGAGTAGTTTTTAATCTTTAAATACTTCTTCATCTCAGTCAAACATGCCTCATCTCTGTCACCCAAAATAGTTCTATCCAACTTTGGTGGATTCACCTTCTTCATATCTCTATCCAACTCTATAGCTACCTGTGCTCTCACATCTTGAGGATTTTCCTACTCAGTGGGATGTTATTCAAATTCATCTTGATGTTCTTCCTCTTCATGGCCATGAATTTCTTGTTCCATATATATATATATATATATATATATATATATATATATATATATATATATATATATATATATATATATATATATATATATACACTTCATTCATTACAACATCAATACATAGGCATTACATTCCTAACTATAATACCCTTATAACCTTAAACCTAATACTCAAGTGTTAACCTTACACACACACACACACACACACATACTTTTCATTCCTTACAACATCAATACATAGGCATTACATTCCTAACTATAATACCCTTATAACCTTAAACCTAATACTCAAGTGTTAACCTTACACAAGCATTCAAGTTAATAAAATAACTATTATTTTTACTCAATTATTGGCATTATGTATCTACCTTGGTCTCATTCATGACTACGAGGATCTAATCTAACTTTGTTGCTTTCTTAGCGACAAATTAGTTAGGATTAAATGGAGGGTTACTATCATTGACATTTAATGGACCCTCTCCAGATACTCTAGATTTCACCATCCTCCATTCTGTCAATAGAAGGATATGAAAATGTTAGTGGAATCATTAAATCCTAGATTTTGAGTCATAGCTCTGATACCACATGTAACATCCCCACTGGGATCTACTTAAAAATGCGTGATTTTTTAAAATTTTAACAACATATTCTTTCATAAAATTACACCATGAAAATCGAATTAAAAATCCATATAAAATATTATAAGTATGATAATCATAAAATAAGCATGTGACATCATTCATCACTGATCACTCTCATCATAAGAAACACATCATAACTGAATATAGAAAGTAACTACAGACTTCCATCCATGGCTGGTACAATCATACAACCACTGTTATCAATGTACAATAAGTAAGTAATTACAACTCATCAGGGAATGTTTCAATAATAAATATAATATAATGTATAAATACAAGATACATGGCTTCATGGAACATGATTCTCTAAACTCTAGTATTTATGGAAATCTAAAGTGTCGTCTCTAAAGAATTGTTATTGTGAAGAGGGAGAGCATCATCTGAGTATTTTTCCATACCAACCACGGACCATCGATCCCCCGCATAATCATCCATAAGGAAATGGATCTCCTTTCATAGTTTAGTAGATAATGATGGTGTGGGAATCTAAAGAGACAAGTCAGTACCCATGTGTTGTATGATTTCTAATAACATGTAGTGTACCATAAAGAAATTAGTTATAACATGATATTGTACAAACATGTAAATCATACATATGAAATGACAATGTCTAACTAACATTAATTTGACCAAAGTTTTCAATAATCATTGATCTCTAGGGTCAGTCAATTTCAAACACACCATTTGATTGGATTACCTTCATTTAGCATTGGTGATGCTAATAAGCTAGTGAAGTTTGTCTCGTTACTTACTCAGTACATGCAATGCAATATTTGGTTAACACAAATATAACCAATAGATTCATATAGATTACTTTCTACTTTAGTTAAAAGTCATGCTAAACATATAAATAACCATATTGCATACATTTAATCATTCAAAAATATGAATGAATCTCCATTTTATCATTTATTCATAAATAATAGGTATAACAATCATAGTGTGTACCATCTAAGTATAATATACATCTAAACTACAATTTTATAATTACTATAAGTAGTTTTCAAATATAATACACCCTATGATATCCCATAATATCATAGTCCATTGTTCTTGAGTTCAACTACCCTATACAATCAAGCAATCATAACAAAGAAGGTCATAGTTGTCATGAGACACAATATTCCATTTTAACATTTGTTATACTTTTAGAAGGTTGTACGCATGCATAACTAGGGTTCTATTGTCTATAAGTCTAAGAATTAGTTTTGAATCATCAATAGAACTATCAATTACAAGTACACATCTTGATGTACATGTATAAGCTATTTGTGTATAGGAGTGCATATATTCTCATAAAGCATACTACTGATTAAATCATTAATATGTATCATATTATAGTTGTGCAACCCCACGATATATTATGTTTCATATGCTATATATGATAAGTTATAACATGCATATCATAAAACTTATTATAAGATAATGAAAGAATGTGTTTGAGCTATATATAATCCATATGTTTTATCAAGGGCTATATTATGATTTTGATATGCTATAACTACATATATGCCGGTATAAAGAAACATAGCCATTTCAATAAACTACATGATAAGTCACAAGTCATTATGTGAGATTTATATTAGTGATCCACTATTATTAGTCATAGGTCACAAGTCATATGCCCATATAGAACAATCCACTAAACTTTATATTATTTTAGCGATAAACAGAGTTAATTAAGTTCATTGATATAATATAAGTTGATAACATTTATATTATATTAATGTTTTATAACTGTCTACTATTATTATAAGTCATAATTTACATTTTAAAATCATTGTATAAGATAATGAAAGAATACATAGCTATGATTTAAAACGTTATGCACTGTTATCATTGTATATCTTTATGTGTTAGTTTGTTGTTCATTAATTGTAAGTAAAATGCTATGCCATATAGACATATATACATCAAGTGTAAAAATATATAAATCATCATACAACCACATATCTGGTAAAGTGATATATATATTAGCAATATATATATATATATATATATATATATACATTGTTTCCTATTATAGTGATATATAAATCATTGTATGCTAGTAATTTAATATAAAACAAGGCATTAATTTATACATAGTGATTTAACAAAACATTATTTATAATTCAGAGCTTGTAATTTAGTGTTTCATCGTACACATACAACTCACCATTATATATGTGTTGGTTTTATAATTGAATCCTTTGTTTCAGTTTACATATACTCAGCTAATATGTTTCAATCAATACTATATTAGCAAATCATATTAAAACTAAATAATATTTAGTTATACATATCTAATTATCTTGTATTGATTGAATTAACAATAAGTTTAATGTTGAATATTATAACCACTAAATCTCCACTACAGTTAATTAATCTATTATCGATTGATATATGAATTATAGGAATGGATAATGGTTATATAATATAAACAATAGTATTTATATAATGTTATAAATTGTGATACAATACTACAATATGCATGTCCATTAACAAAACATTATGTATCCAGTAATATAACATATGGTTATATAGCAAAAACATCCCCTCATTCATGACTATGCATGTCCACTAACAAATTGTCATAACATGTGTAATCATATGGTTATATAACATAAACAATAGTATTTAAAATGTTATAAAATGTATAAATCTCCACACTCACACCATAAACAGTTTGGTGTGTGTGTGTGTGTGTGTGTGTGTGTGTGTGTGTGTGTGTGTGTGTGTGTGTGTGTGTGTGTGTGTGTGTGTGTGTGTGTGTGTGTATGTGTGTGTGTGTGTAATTCTCTATTTTATATGCAAGTCATTATTTCCTACTCATAAACACCCATTTATTATGTAACTATAATAAAATATAGAGCAGGGAATAATATATGAATAGTTTAATATGTTTATCTACTAATAAAAAAGTCATTGTATAGAGATAAGTCTCTGAATATACACAATATGATTGCTATATAAGACATACCTCATGTTTGTTGTATAAATGTTTAAATCAATTCATTGTATTGGAAAACAATATATTACTATATATATATGCATATATAACAAGCAAACCACTATTTTTTTAACCTACAGATTGCTCAAAACCATTTGCCATTCTTTATAAAAAGACATTCACAAAACATGAAATACACGAAAATCAATTGCATTTCTTACCTGGCAATATGCTTAGTTGTTCCTTTCTCTTCCTTTTCGTCTCCCCTTTTTCTCCAATCTCTCTTTCCTTTTGTGTTGTTCCCCCTCTCTCCTTTCTCTTACTCTTTCTTTTAATGAGTACATGTTTTTTTAAAGCTAGTTTCTTTTTTTGATTTATTTTTTTCCATTTATTTTCTTTCATATTCCCTTAAGAGTATGGCGTGAACCTCAAAGCATATCCTTTTTGTTAATTTTAAAAAATTTCTCTCATTTTTATTTTATTTACCCAAACATTAATTATTTTTTTTTTTATTCATTTTATTTCAAATTACAAAAATCAATATATTTGCTAATTAAATTAGTACCTAGAATATCATAAAAACTTAATGATTAACTCATTAATCAATAAATTTGAATTTACTCTAATTACACAAATTACATCTCTAAAAACATTAATGGTTATGAATACGACATTAAAAAAATCACACAATATGAGTTCCATATAACCATTAAACTAAGCTAACCATGCATAAACAATTCTAAATTTAATTAATCCTCAGAAACATAATACCACTAAAAATTCTACTATACATCTAATATGTAATGTGGTGTATGTAGGTTCTAGCCATTCCTCTGTCATCTCCCAACAACTCCATCTACATCACCCTCTCTAATGATGCTCTCCCTCCATCATGTTCTGAGGGATGAGTCTCTCCTGCATTAAACTCACAACAAGCAGGTAGTTTATAACACCATGACATATATACATCATAAAATATAGCTGAAATAACAACTCATCATGATCATAATGTAAAAATATACACTATGTTGGGTGAATATTTTGTTGGCCAGCTAACTAGTGACCAAAATAGTTCCTATCACCACAACATAGGGAGATTGGTCGTCCAATGTTGCAGGTTTACCACATCCAAAGGGGACAAATCTCTCCTCTCATCAAGGGGAGGTTCCCTATTAAATATGTGGAGGCTATATACTATATATATAAGCAAAAATTAAGACACGGGGGTAGAATACATCATCCATCTCTCTTCTTTCAGAGATGATGCTCACAGACAAAGGAGGAATCCTGGGTGATTGGTGATGGCACTTCTCTTCTTTCAGAAGTAACATTTAGCCAAGAGCCAGATCCCTTCCTGGATAGTAGAAATCTTGGTGAAGCAATAGAAGGCACTTCTCTTCTTTCAGAAGTGCTTGTTCTTGCAAATAGCAGGACTCTTTCTAGTAACAAGTAACGGGGTAACAGGGTCCAAAGTAACCAGCAATCTAAGATGTAGCACAAAGTCTCCACCTTGATGGCCCTAGAGTGAGATATGAAGAAAAATGGGGGCAGAAATTCATCCCAAGGTCCTTTACACAAAAACATAAAAGAAAAACACATACTGGAGACAACTATGACAGCACAAAGTCTGAAAGTAGTTGGATTCAGAACACCTTCCTTATCACCTCCACTAGTTCTGCTTGTTAAATCAAATAAATAAGAATGATTTCAAAAGACAAACATAAGAACAATATTCTAAAGTAGCACAAGCTATAAGAGCGCAAAGTCTATAAGTAACTTGCTTTCTCATTCAATCAAAGAAATATGAACTACAATCTGAACTCAAAGTCTCAATAAGGCCTTTCAATTTGGGCAGAGTTTCACTTCTAGTAAGGGGAAGATATCCCTTGTAACAAATGAGAGATTACAATATATAGCACTCCAAGAAAGACTTGGGCACTTGTTTTCATGAAAAAGGCCCATGCTGCAGTCAATGTCTTTAATGTGCCTTGAATTCTATCTGAAGGGACCATGCTGGGAACAACGCATTGCCTCAACTATGGCATGTCCATTCATCTAATGTCTCTTCCTTGGTATGGACTATCTGGTCCTTTCTCTAATGTCTACACAGCTGTCCAATTCACCACTACTTCATGGAAGAAAAATAGGCTTGCATCCTTGATTTGGTGTGCTCATAATTCTACTTGATCCACTATTTCACCTACTAGAAATAACTCTTTTAAAGATATTTATGGTCCTTTGGTCTCGCTCCTCTCTTCACTGCTTAAGCACTTCTTTGCTCTCTAGTTGAACCATCAATTTAATTGAACTTGCCTTTGGAATCATCCTTGTTGCTTCTTTGTCCTTTATAGCCCTTCTTGTCTAAGTCTTTGGGGGGTCCTTTCTGCATCTTTGACAAGGGGAAAGTTCTGTTGTTATGAAACTCATTAGAAACTTACAGAAAATGGGATCCACAACACGTCTTACCTGAGCAACTTTAAAAGGGGAACGCGGATGCAAACACTTGTCACATTTTGCTGAGTTAGACACGTGACATATTCTGCTTAACTTACAAAAGATTTAGAAACCTTTTGAGAGTCATGTGGAAGATGACACATGGCAGCTTTCACTGTGCTTTATAATGGACACATGGTAGCTTCCACTACATTTTATCTTTTTCCATCAGGAATTTTTCACAGGCTTTTCTCTTCAGTCAGGTTTTTCCTTTGCTTTTTTCAGGCTCTCTTCCCAGGTGAATTCCTTTAGACAAAATGTCTAAAGGACTCTACTTTGCCTTTTGCCTTGTTCATTTTTCTAAAGGAGTTCACTTTGTCTATTTTTGCTCGCTGCCCTCCACAAGGGTTCTTGGCCTTGGTTCACTACCCTTCGCAAGGGCACTTGTTCCTTTGGCTTTGGGGCAGCCCCTTGAACCTATCTATTGAACCAACTTTGCTTCAATGGTTCAATGGTTCAATCGGTTCATTATTCATTATTTGGCCAAGTCTTTTTGATCTTTTACACCAAGCGCATTGAACCAATTGGTCGTTGAACCCATTGAAATAATTGAACATTGAACCCTTTGAATTGATGAACCAAAATGGTTCAAGGTTCAACAGTTCAATGGTTCAAGCTTTTGAGACTCGTTAAGTGCTCGGGGCCATAGATCCTTTAAATAGTTGAACTTTGAACCTTTGACATATGCACATAGCCCTTTGAACCTTTGAACCTGCGATTCCCTTTATTGAAAAAGCTTTGAAAAATGAGGAATTTGTAAGCCCCCCAATAAATTTTGAGAAGGGAAGAGAGGAATTTTGGCCCTGCAGACCCAAAATAGCTCATATGTTGTCCCAGAAATAAGAAGTCATTTTTTGGGGGACAATAGCTGGCTCCTGTTGGGGAGCTTCCTTCAATTTGGAAACTTGAAACACAGCTAAGGGGAGTAAAAAATAGAATCTCCAGTGCCTTGAAGTGTGCCATTGGGCTACAGAGTCATGCTACTCAAAAAGAAAGGCTCCAAAAAATGAAAATGCAAAGCACAAAATAGAACTAAAGACTATACAAAGATACATATGTACAGATGATCTTATTTGATGCCTCAAGATTTGAAGCGCTTCAGATGCTACCCACTAAGAGATAGTGAAAATGATGTGCCATCCTGATAAACCAACAGGAAAACATTTTGTCCCCAGAAACGGTGACGGGCGAATGGAACTCTCCACTAGGAAACTAATTTTCTATGTTTTCCTCTTGGCTCTTTCTTCTTCTTGCCCCATGGCGGGATGTGGTCTTCAAACTGAAAACCATAACTCCTTGCTCTCTCTGTGAAGAGTTCCTTTAGCTGACTTCAGAATATAGTAGTATGGTCCACCATCATAACTTGTTATTCTACTGGTTCAGTCTAGCACATGCTTTGATTATAAGCATCATACCCCTAACAAACTATCAACTCAACATCTCCTTTGGTGTGAAGGAGTTTGACCTCTTCACCCTGAGCAGTTTTTAATCCAAGCAACAGAGATCTGCATCTAGCTGTGGAAGAATTACTACCATCAGATTCCAGGATCCAAGCATCATTAGAAGCTGATCTTCTATCAAATTTCCTTTCATGGGAGATGGAAGATCCTTCTTGATTTGTATTGTGCCCTACCAATTTTTCTAATGCCTTATTTAGATAAAATCTTGGATTGCCAGCTGCAAGACTTTCATCAGCTGGGACATGGGCATCCTCTGTGGTCAAGAAGTAATTACCCCTGCTTGAAGGCTCAAACATAATTTGAGCAGCATGGGCTGACATTTGGGTAACAACAATCTTTGCCTCAGACAAGTCTGCACCTGGTTTTCCACCAATGTTTAATTGCTTAGGATTGGCTTGCAGGAATTTAAACTTAGTTATTTGAATTTTGGATTTATTAACATGATCAATCATGACAAATGACTGAGATGGACTTGAAAGAGAGGATGGGAGTTCATACTTTTGGTTTTTGGGAAGGGGAGGACTGATCTGTGAATTTGAAGTAGAAGGTGCAGAGATGTTCGATGTACTTACTTCTTTGGCAATCACGGGGTCCTTTGACTAGAAAGGAAGAGGGGTTCTCTGCTCAGTAATTGAAATTGCTAGTTGGGGTCGCTCCTCTATCTTCTCTTTGTCAGCATACTGGGCTGACTAATTCTCAGACCTAGTGAATACTGTGTATGATCCTTCGACTACTTCACCTTCACTCCTAGGTTCATCTTGGTAATTTAGAAAACCAATGTGGGAGTCGCTAGCTGATTCTTTTGGATCCTCCCTGAAGAGATCAGTGCCATTTTCTTGCTTGAACTCAGGTTTGAAATAGGAAACATGTTCTGTTTCTAGATATCCAACTACTGAGTTGGTTGGAAGTGCTTCAAGGGTAAGGTTCCTCTGTGGAGGAGGAAGACGATTTGGTTGCCCTTGACTTCTGGTAGCGTTGCCTTGATATGGCTAATTCTGAAATGCCCTCCTTGGCATATCCCAATTAGGAGGAGCAGACATACTTTGGGCCATTTGCCTTTTCAAGGCTAGCAGTTCATTTGCCAGCTTTTGTACCATTGGGTCAATGGTGGCTATGGGTGAGTATTCAAAAGATGAAGAGGGTTTACCTCTGTTCGGTTCTCTCCTTATCTTTCCTACCAAGATAAGGTCATATTCTAGCTTAGTAGCCAAGTCTTGAGCAGCCTCAAGGTCTATGTGTCTAGCCCATCTCAATAGAAAACTCACTTCAGGCAACTGTGAGTTGATGAAGAAACACATGAGATTCTGAGGTGTCGGCTAGGTGATCATGGGAATCATGTGCCTCAACTTGTTGAACTTGGAAATAAAATCCATCATAGGCTCATGAGATTCCTTCTTCATCTAAGTGAGCTAGGCTAGTAAAGCATGTGCATCCTCTACAAGCTTGAACCTGGCTTCAAACTTGGCTTTCAGTGTATCCCATTCAATCACTGATCTAGCTTGTAGATGGTAGAACCACTATGCAGTAGCACCTTGTAGGGTCTCCATAAAAAGCCTGACTGCCACGTCTTCAAATTCCACCCCTATCACACCATAGGCTATGTTGAAGGCTATAATGTGTTCATCAGGATGGACTCTTCCATCACCAAAGAATTTGGGGAAATTCTTCCTTGAACTAAGCGGTAGCTCATGCAGGGGTGGAGTTAGATTAAGTGGGCCAAATGAGTTACCCTAGGGGCCTCAAACTGCCATGATTGGATTATGAAAAATAGGGATAACACATCTGAGTGGAGTTTCCAGATTATAGGAAAAAAATGGAAAAGAAATTGGCCTTGCTTCAGCTTAAAGCTTGAGGCTTCAAACTGCGCTTTTTTTCCTAGCAGCTCTGGTTTTGTAGACCAGATAATATAATGGAGATGGAGGAAAATGGTAAGGCTATAATGATAATGGGTAAGACATAGAATGGAGTCTCCAGAGTCTATAATGGATAAGGGTTATAATGATTATGGGTAAGACACAGGTGATGTTTCATTCTAAAACTTGAGGTGCCAAATTGTACAAAATTACTGTGTCCCCAGCAGATTCACCAAAAACTGTTGGGTGAATATTTTGTCAACCAGCTAACTGGTGACCAAAATAGTTCCTATCACCACAGCATAGGGAGATTGGTCGTCTAATTTTGCGGGTTTACCACATATAAAGGGGAAAAATCTCTCCTCTCATTAAGGGGAGGTTCCCTATTAAATATGCAGAGTCTATATACTATATATATAAGCAAAAAGTAAGACACAGGGGTAGAATACATCATCCATCTCTCTTCTTTCAGAGATGATGCTCATAGACAGAGGAGGAATCTTTGGTGATTGGTGATGGCACTTCTCTTCTTTCAAAAGTAACATTCATCCAAGAGTCAAATCCCTTCCTGGATAGTAGAAATTTTGGTGAAGCAACAAAAGGCACTTCTCTTCTTTCAGAAGTGCTTGTTCTCGCAAATAGCAAGACTCTTTATGGTAACAAGTAATGGGGTAACAAGGTCCAAAGTAATCAGTAATCTAAGACGTAGCACAAAGTCAACACCTTGAAGGCCCTAGAGTGAGATACAAAGAACAATGGGGGCACAAAGTCATCCCAAGGTCATTTACACAGAAACATAAAAGAAAAACACACACTGGAGACAACTATGATAGCACAAAGTCTAAAAGTAGTTGGCTTCAGGACACCTTCCTTATCACCTCCACTAGTCCTGCCTGTTAAATTAAATAAATAAGAATGCTTTCAGAAAATAGACATAAGAACAATTTCCAGAGTAGCACAAGCTATAACAGCATAAAGTCTGCAAGTAACTTGCTTTCTCATTCAATCAAAGAAATATGAACTACAATCTGAGCTCAAAGTCTCAGTAATGCCTTTCAATTTGGGTAGAGTTTTGCTTCTGGTAAGGGGAAGATATCCCTTGCAACAAATGAGAGATTACAATATATAGCACTCCAAGAAAGACTTGGGTGCTTGTTTTCATGAAAAAGGCCCATGCTACAGTCAACATCTTTAATGTGCCTTCAGATCTGTCTGGAGGGACCATGCTGGGAATTGCGCATTACCTCAACTATGGCATGTCCATTCATCTAATGTGTCTTCCTTGGTATAGACTATCTAGTCCTTTCTCTGATGTCTACGTAGCTATCCAATTTTCCATTACTTCATGGAAGAAAAATAGGCTTGCGTCCTTGATTTGGTGTGCTCAGAAGTTTCCTTGATCCATTATTTCACCTACTAGAAATAACTCTTTTGAAGATATTTATGGTCCTTTGGTCTCGCTCCTCTCTTCACTGCTTAAGCGCTTCTTTACTCTCTGGTTGAACCATTGCTTTAATTAAACTTGACTTTGGAATCATCCATGCTGCTTCTTTGTTCTTTATAGCCCTTCTTGTCTAAGTCTTTGGGGGGTCCTTTCTGCGTCTTTGACAAGTGGCAAGTTCCACTATTATGAAACTCATTGGAAACTTATGAAAAATGGGATCCATGACACGTCTTACCCAAGCAACTTCAAAAGGGGAATGCGAATGCAAACACTTGTCACGTTCTACTGAGTCATAACAGGACATGTGACGTATTTTGCTTAACTTACAAAAGCTTTAGAAACCTTTTGAGAGTCCTGCAGAAGATGACACATGGTGGCTTCTGCTCTACTTTATAATGGACATGTGGCAGCTTCTGTTGCACTTTGTCTTTTTCCATCGGGCACTTTTCTATGGGATTTTCTCTTCAATCTAGCTTTTCCTTCGCTTTCTTCAGGCTCTCTTCCCAGGTGAATTCCTTCAGACAAAATGTCTGAAGGACTCTACTTTGCTTTTTGCCTTGTTCATTTTTCTGAAGGAGTTCACTTTGTCTATTTTTGCTTGCTGCCCTCTGCAAGGGTTCTTGGCCTTGGGTCACTGCCCTCTACAAGGGCACTTGTTCCTTTGGCTTTGGGGCAGCCCCTTGAACCTACCGATTGAACCAACTTTGGTTCAACAATTTAATGGTTCAATCAGTTCATTCTTCATTATTTGGCCAAGTCTTGTTGATCTTTTGCACCAAGCGCATTGAACCAATTGGTCATTGAACCCGTTAAACTGATTAAACGTTGAACCTGTTGAATCGATGAACCAAAATGGTTCAAGGTTCAACGGTTCAATGGTTCAAGCTTTTGAGACTTGTTAAGTGCTCGGGGCCATGGATCCTTTAAACGGTTGAACTTTGAACCTTTGACATATGCGCATAGCCCTTTGAACCTTTGAACCTGTGATTCCCTTTACTGAAAAAGCTTTGAAATATGAGGAATTTGTAAGCCCCCCAATAAATTGTGAGAAGGGAAGAGAGGAATTTTGGCCCTGCAGGCCCAAAATAGCTCATATGTTGTCCCAAAAATAAGAAGTCATTTTTTGGGGGACAACACACTACAACTAACTCATAGTAATGTAATCATGTAACTAAAACAACATTCAATTGTCCCATAACAACATATAACTCACAACTTAGGGAAATAATAAATAAATCAAAATGTTAACTATAAATATCCATGGATAATCAAGTAAATTTGTTTAACGAGGAATCATGATGTAATAAAGTAAGTTGACCAATTTTATCAGTGCATTTGAATCTTTCTACATTGACTAGATCTACTCCAAAGTGGCCTTGATTTCAAATAATTTTTTTGTAATCACTGGAAGTTGTTTTCCCTCTTTGCCTACATGTAGTGAAATTTGTATTTTGGACACATATGACACTTGTTTTTCTAGGTAAACAAATAAAAATAATCGTAGTAAATGCATGAAATTTGAAGAGTAAATTTTAATAAAATATTTAGCAAGATGTAGAGTCGGCCATCAAATTTTCTTTATGTATCTTCTACACTTTCGTGGCAGGCTTGTACCCCTCCATCCTAGGTAATTTCATAACTATGGTGGCTTCCTTGTGCATGTGATCATCCTCAGTGTTGTGCTTGGATTGATATGGACCAAAATGTAAAAACCCCTTTACTTGTATCATCTCCAAAATTTGTTTCAATGTTTTGGGTTCCTATTGTAGACTCTCCACAGAATGTATCCACCTTAATTTTTTTGACATCTCCTCCATGAAGCTCAATTTCAGTGGAGCCTATTGCTTGAATCGATTAATTACATGTCCTTACAAGAGAAATATGCTATATGTAAGCATGGCTATATATTTAGGCAATATAAAAATATATTAGAATACATATGATATACTATAATACGATATGTATATATATTATATAAGATAATATTGATATATATTATATAATAACTAATATTATATATATATGGTAAGAGGGGTTTTATAGAGTGAAATAGTGTGAATTGATAGCTAAACCTCACTCAAAATTTATGCTTACTAACTTTCCATTGCTTCTCACCATCATCGTCCAACTCACCTTGAAATATTTCACCTCTTTCATGCTATGTAAGAGCATATTTGAATGTCAAAATAAGTTCATTTCAAGTAATTGTGGGGGTAGGCAAATCAAAATTTTAATCACCATACAATGCTTTAGTCTATGATGGATGGCATTCTTCATGGAAAGAGATAGCCTCTTTAACCAATCTCTATGTCAAAACTATAAATCCCTTGGTTTCAATCATATGACATCTATATTGGCTAGTTGAAGAGACCAACATGTTAGGGTCGGGCCAACTATGGGTGATCAAATTTTGTCTTGGTGATTGGAATGGAGAATTCTTTTTGGTTATAATGGCACTGAAGAAATTAGAAGCAACCAAGAGAAATTTGAAATTCTGAATTTGAGATTTGGATAAAAATTTGAAGTGGACATGGGTACATATGATGAATATTAAGATCAAATTTATAAACATTCCAACCATTTGTGATTATTTCTCTCAAACATCAACTAGGGTGATCAAACACAGTGTGATGTGGTCGATGATAAATTATTGCCATATTATACTTAAGCATGATCTGTGCCAACAATCATCAAATTCCAACTCCAAACCTTCATACAAAATGTGTCATCTACATTTATTAATATATTACATTTGTGTATGTTGGGATTGTGTAGATTTAAAGCAACGATTAGATCTACATGACTTGCATCCATCATAAAGGGGTACAAAGCTTCCAAGGTGATAGTTTCTTTGATTAGATGTTTTCTATTATGAAGGGTCTATGATGATAACATAATGCAAATTTGATTATGAGAAGGCTCCATGTTTGATGTGTGACTCAAGACAATACTACAATGCCAATGCTATGGATACAAGACAATGAGATTCTAAAGTCTATATTATAACTTATGTTCATCTATGTTACCAATATATTAACACCTGGAAAAATTGCATCAAGTCCATACAGAACTTACAAGTCGTGAAATATTTTGAAGTGAGTTGGGCGGTGATGATGAGGGTAAATGAAATCATTTTTTATGTGATATTGTATAGTAGAGGGACCATATCATACACATTTTGCAATGATGATAATGTGGGACAAATACATTGAGGTTATGGAGTTTATCTTGTTTCTTTTGTTGTGGTTGATGTGAGTACCAAAGATTTTAAAAACTGAATGCCACATGGGTGCATAAGGGGGCATCATTTGTGATACAATATTAATGTCATG
Source organism: Torreya grandis (assembly GCA_037957365.1). NCBI lineage: Eukaryota > Viridiplantae > Streptophyta > Pinopsida > Cupressales > Taxaceae > Torreya > Torreya grandis. The sequence goes on from JARHVA010002201.1 coordinate 2,331,063, forward strand.
GTAGAGGAGTCACCAGTTTATAGAAAATGTGGTCAAATGACAATCAGTCTCAGGTAGTAGGGAGGGTTGGTAGGTTTAATTCTAAAGCATTATGGGGTGCCCACATCGTACACTTGCCCAAAAAAATACCAAAAATAACTAGAATCTAGGTGTTATGTTGATGACATGGCCCCTATACACTGAAAAGAGCTCCATTCTATGTCTTTTTTTAAAAAAATTGGTAGATAAGGAGGCCTCACTATTTCATTAGACGATGCCACCTCCTGTCCTCCTAATAAATTACCCTCTTCCCCATGCAAGGCATCAAGTCATAGTGAAAGCACTTCCTCCTCTTTGACAAAAATTGTCAAGGCATCCTCCTCCTCTCCATTAAGTCCACATATATAAGACATATTCCCAAATCTTTCCTCGCCATAGAGGGAAAAGGCATCACCTTCATGATTTTATCTTCTAACACAGATGAAAAGGTAGGCCTTTGACAAATATTTCCTCTCTCATAGGAGGTAAAGGTAGGGCCTTCATAAATCCTTCTTATGTCATATGTGGCAAAGCCAGCTCCTTCTCTACTTCTGTAGATCATGCATCATGTCTATAGCTTCCTCGCATGATAAGATCCCTTGACATGAAAGTTTTATAGCTTCTGCTTTCTTAGATGTTATTTTTATGCACATGAAATCTTGAAGAGAAATAGAAGAGAAAGATCGTTCCTTCCTGCATCTTACTCTCAAACAATAATATTACAACCTTGGCACTCGAAGATATTACATCTATTCTACACATTTTATTTAAAAGACTTAAAGCCTAGTCAAGAAAAGCATTTGGTGGATATCCTGAGACCATAGCATTCTATTTATTCTCCTTTCCTTAGTGATGGATTGAACTAGATATTTTGTATAAGGTCTCTTAAAATCCTGAGAGTGAGAGGGTAGCCCAAATCAATGAGTGACAACTACATAGATTGATGCAACTTGATGATAGGATAACTACAATAATAAAAAAAGGAAAAATACAATCATCAACATCCTTATTATGAGGTTTTCCTTCATTGTTTCATCTAATTTCCCATTTTAATGTTTAATACACTAGGATATCTTGATGTGAAAAATGATCTAGTTGTGGACAATGATGCATTGAGATCCATGTTATTACCCAAAGAGGGGAAAGGGTTTGAGTAATAACCATGAGAATTACATGACAACTAGATCTTGAAGGGACCAATATATGGATAGGGATGGGGAAGGGGAGGATGATATTGAAAGTTATCCCATGAGCAAGAGGAGCAGAAGAGAGCCTAAAGAACCTCAAAAATTATTTCATTTGTGGAGGGATTGAGGTTCATTGGTTTTATATGATTTGCATCCTCAACCTTTAAATTTGATTCAATGTTAGTCTTTTTCACTAGGCACCATGTTGTCTCACCAAAACGTATCCTACTAAATAATTCCTTTTGACATAACTTGGACCTTTGGGCGAACTGCTAGCTAAAATGTTCACATATGATCAAAATATTAGGGAGTTTGTAAAATTATTTCATGAGAGCACATAGGTTTAACATGAATTTAAACTAGAATAACCCTTTATCTATTTGCATATTTATTAATTGACATTAAAATATAAAGACGATTTAAAATTAAAAAAAAGGTATGTGAATATTTATGACCAAAATAAGTTAATATTGATGGAACAATTTTCTTTCACTTATTTGAATCTTGGTAAACTCATTATGAGCAATTATTATTTTACCACACTATCAACACAAAATGTTAACTAAAATTTTCTTTGGTATTATTTGTATAGTGTATAGTTTTATTTTTCCCTGACACACACATGCACACACATATATAGTAGATTCGATGGTGACCTCTACATTTTGATGAACCCTCCATTAAAATGTGAAAAATACGATTGTGTAAATAACTAAAAATGACCCCAAGGAATTTATTAGTCATTAATTAGAATGTTTTTATTGTACTTTTTATCTATCAATTATTTGTCCAAATTGGGCCTTATTAGTCATTTGTTGATTTTAGATGGTCCTTGTCCCTCTTATCAACCCCTCTCTCATGTTTTGGGCTCTATGTCTGGAATGCCCCTAACCCTCCTAGGCTCTCCTAGCATACCCTCATAGATCCTAGGTAGTTATTTTGATCTTCAGTAGGTCAAAGTGCACTAGGCCCCTAATTCCACATTTTACACTTTTAACCACTAGATTTTAGATTTTGTGCAAATAGGAATATAATTTGAATTTAGTTGTTTATAAATACACTTGCATGCTAATTCATTTACACCTATAAATCACACATCAGATTATATGCATTTTATTGAGCACTCACATGCATTCTAGAGAGATCAAGTAAGCATTAAAACAATTGTGATAGATCTCCTGTAATGCTTTATTTATCCCTATGATTTTTCATTGTTAACACAAATATCATAGCTACCCAACTAACATTGTTCACACATTCAAAATAATAAAATAGAAGTTCCAATCCTAATGAAATCTAAATATTCCTCTTCCCAGTAAGCACTAAATCATTACCTAGACAATTAGATGTGACCAGAATAATTACAATCAAGATGAAGCATAAACTGGAATATAAAGATGCATACTTAATAGGAAATGTTAGACTTGCATGTGTCATGAATGTTAAACCAAATATCTTATGTATGGATTGACTATAGCATAATTTATAAAAGACTTGTAAGATGGAATTATTAAAATTGCTCCATTTGAAGGATTCAAATAATTAGATATCTTTGAAGATAAATTATTAGAAGAAATGAGCTTTCCAACTTTGTTTTTTGGTAATTTTTTGATTATGCAATAGATCTTACTGGAAACATATCATTCCACAAAAAAAATCTTTTTGTAGCAAATCTTACCTTTTACAAGTTCAAGATATTTTTACTACCAAAGCCCTTTATTCTGAGAACATATTTAAAACAATTTGAGAATATTATCAAACAACACCATTTAGATCAAATAGGAAACCAAATTCTTACTAAATGGTCTTTATGTTTTTCTAACTTTGAATTTTAGGTTGAATACAAAAAACTGAGTTGATAACAACTTTGCAGATAAATGGAGCTAAGAAGGAGATGTTTGTATCAAAAACTGTTTCATAAAGTCACTAATCATTGTTATATGTTTCAAGCCTCAAGATCAAGATCAAAAGGAAAAGGAATTATGGAAATGCCATTGATACTAAAGAAATTACTACCACTTAAACAAAAAAAAGTGAAGCAGTGGATGATGGTAGATATCCTCCTAAGGACAAAGAAATATTTGCCTTCTCAACCTATATTCTTGATAATTTATAAATACACATTTCAAGAAGGTTACCCTAAGAATAAGTCAGAAAAAAGAATGACTACTCTAGGAACATTGAAAAGAGAGGAGACATAATAAAAATTCTGAATTCTAAGATTGAAAATGAAGAATTATTTGGTATCCACAAAATGGATAGATACTACTATACATTTGTAATTTTAGTTGGAACCCATGATGTGGTAAATTACAAATGATTAATTTGGGGAGAGATTCCACATGGATGTGGTGTTGTGGAAGAGTTTGAGTATTTATCAAATGTTTAACAGCCAAAAAAAATTTATTTTAAGATTAATGATAATATTTTTGTAACACTAATAGTCCCCTAATAATGTGTTTCCTTAATAAACTTAGATTAACCAACGATCGATGCACAAAGTTAGGGGACAAAATTAATTTTACATAATTCTCATCGAATTGTTTATAATTCTATTAAAACAAGAAATATAACTAAAATAAAAATTAATAAGTACATTAACAAGAAAAATCATAGACAAGATACTCTAGAGTTGATAATAGAATTCACTCGAATCAGGATACATCTCTAGGTTTGCTAAGAAACAGTTGAACTGATATATTGATTAAAAAGTGAAGTTTTAAAACTATTACATCATTAAAATATGAGCACTAGGGCTAATGGTCAATATAGTATGCAAAATTTGATATCGTGACAAAACAATCCAGGAATAATACCAAGCCAAATATCTTGTTTAAAAAATTGATCAGAATCAATTGCAAAACTCTTCACCAAAATACTTTTTGCAAGTTACCTATGGCTTCAAAAACTTGCTTACACTTCTCCTTCCATGCTTATGCTTCTCTTGGCTTCTCTAAGCTCTTAAGAATTGAATGAAATTGAATGCAACACTAAATTCTAAATTTTGTAATTCCATGATTTGCAAATGTCTTCCTCCCTTTTTATATAATTATGGAGGTCCACATATCAGGTTTTAGATAATTATCCCCTTTCCCATAATAATTGGATTAACATTTATCTTCACTTTTTTTGATGGGATTGAATAATATCCCATTCCACCATGTTTTACGGGATTTATATTATCTTTTTACAATTTAATATGTAATTTTAATAATATCCCACTTATTTAATTCATGGGCTTCGACATAATTATTAATGCTTTAAGTTAAGCCAAAATACTAACCAATTCCATATGTGAGGAATGGGGTGAATTTATAGGCCATAAGTTGACTTAGGTTGTAGGGTTTTATCCCAAATAAAAATTATTTTAGGCATGTTTAAAAACACATTTCTTTACCTTTATAATTCATCTTAGCCACATGTGTCAACCTAACACTGGTCTATTCTTGGCCACATATCAACGTCCTATTGGTTCACTTGTCAAATTCTGACTTGTCTTTCTCTAGCACATCCATGCCACATGTCAATAATTTATTGATCCACATCACTTTGACTATTTTGAAAAACTTTGACCATCCATATCTTTTGCATACAAACTCCATTTTTTAAACCATAAAATGTGTCAAAAAGCTCTCGATGAGCTCTATGTTTTGTAGATGTTATGAAGAAGAATTGAGACCATTCATTTTTGGTCCTTGTAGATGTTCTTCGAATCACACTTCCCCACTAAGAAGCCTTTTGGTCTCTAAAAGTCATTTCTCTTAAAAATAATTGAATGTATCACTTCTTCACCCTTCTGGTTCTATCCATGTTTGTTATTGATGTTCCTCTCCTCTAGAGGCTAATTTTTTTAATATACTTACTTTTCAACATTCTTACAAGGACAAAAAACTATGTTGTATTTTAATTGATGTTATAACAGGTCATCACTTATACAATTTTCCCTTCTTGGGGTATTATATGCAATCGATGTATTTCCCTTCTTGGGGTATTATATACAACACATGTTTTACAAACATTGCAATCATTAAAAACATTACCCAATTTGGGTCTTTTATAAATGTGCATACAATGATTACACATTCCTTCTTGTCTTCCTTTCAGAAGAAACACTTCGACTATGTGCAACATGTCTACTACTACTGTCATACTCTAAAAATTAACAAGGAGAACCTTTCAATGTTTTCTCTCAATGGAGCCTCTTTACCGTCTTGCCAAATGCTACAAAAAAAGGTAATCAATATATGCCAATCTAAATGTGAGAATATAAAATAATAAATGATAAAACCTTTGACCATGAGTTGTTCAAAATATGCTTCTCATTTGGATGGCTACTCCATATTCACTTTTCAAGAGTGATCTACCTTCACACTTATAAATGATTATTTTCCTTAAGCTTATCAATAACAAAAATTGAATAAGTGAATTTTAGGTGTTTTTAAGCATCCTAAAAAAAACTTAGCTATGTAAAAATTCTAACCATTTCTCATCAATCTAATCTAATGGATGCTCCTCTTTGGGATGCTCCGTCTTGATGTAATTTTCTTTGGATAGGTAGAATTCTTCATGGGTTGCTTCTTGGATTGTTGGTTCTTGATCAACTCTTTCATCTGCTACCTGTTTTTTTGTGGGTGCTTGCACAACTTCCTTCTTGCAATGCTTTGGATGAAGTTGTGGATGATGTTTCCAACATTTATCAACCCGATGGCCACTCATGTTACAATGAGTGCAAAACTTCTTGTCCATTTTCATGGACAACAAAGCGGTTTTGCCATTCTCCATATTTTGTCTTAGAGTTTGGTTTTTACAACTTGGCTCCTTCTTGTTGAGGGACATGACCTTTCTTTCTAAGGAGTTTCTCTTCTAGCACATGGCCACATAATTATTAATTAATCCATAAAAAGTACATAGATATTTACACCACAAATTCTATGTACCAAGACCATTCTTCTCATAATCAAAGAAGACAGTGGAATACTTATGTTTGCCATACCTTGTAGGGTTATCCTATTTGAAAGCATGACAAGGATAAACTATTTTACTTTCTCCATTGTAATATTCATCTCTCAATAGAGATGCCTTACATTCCTTTCAAATGCCTTTTCTAGGATTGAAGGGTTGTCCTTTTCTATATATTAGCTTATAAATTTCTCCATCTCTCTGAATGGACTGAATTGTTAGTGTTTTGGGTTCATCTTTTGAAGCTTCTCTTGTTTCATCTATTTTTGAGCATTTTCAAATTTCTCCATTACCACCATCATATCCCAATCTTGCAGAATGAGGTCTTTCCTTAACCTATATGGGATTATTAATTCCTTGTCCATTGATGCCGAGGCCCTTTCCATCAAAACCCATTTTGGTTAGTAGCTTCAATTTGATACCATGAGTATGCTTCTTAAATTGACCAAAAGAAGCAGATTGATGGGAAGAAAAGGAATAACATGGTGAATTTACTTATAGTATAAACCTTTGTTTGGGTTTTTGCATCTGCTATAGAGGATAGTATACTTTACATGGTAAACTCTAATTTATACTATAGTCCTTCACCATTTCTTGACTATGCCAACAACTTGTCCTTACCTTGCAATTCAAGTTGTAACTCCTTAATGATACATGTGAGAAACTCCCCATGGGATAACAATTTGTCTTGCAAATCTTGCTTTTCATCTTCTAAGGACTTCCACATCCTTCTCAGTTTATAATTTTCCATCCAAATTGACGGTTGAAGCTTTCAAGCTCCTCAATTCTTTCTCTTTTTAGAGCTTTACCCATTTTTTGACTTGTACTTTCAAATAACACAAGTGAAATAGTCTAGAAGCAAAATTGTTAGCATCCCCTAGAAAAATGACTCTAATACCAAAACTTGATATATAAATAGTAAGTGACCCCCACTTATTAAAAAATATTTAAAAATGAATACTCATTAATTATCTTAGTTTTCCCCATTATATAAAATAAAAAACTGGCACTTTGAATGATTTTGATTAGTGGGAGTGATTTTGAAAAACTCTTAAAAATTGATTCCAAGCCTTAATCATTTATTTTACATAATTCCCATCAAATTGATTATAATTATATTAAAACTAGAAATATAATTGAAATGGAAATTAATAAGTAAATTTATGAGAAAAAATAGAGACAAGATACTCTAGAGCTGATAACAGCGTTCACTCAAATTAGGCTATGTCTCCAGCTTCACTAAGAAATAATTGAACCGATATATTGATGCAAAATCAAAGTTTTAAAACTCTTACATTATTCAAATATGAGCACTAGAGATGATGGATAATATAGTATAAAAAATCTGATCTCATGATAGAACAACTCAAGAATAATACCGAGCTAAATATCCTGTTTAAAAAATCGATTAGAATCAACTATAAAACTCTCTACCAAAATGCTTTTCACAAGTTGCCTGTGGCATCAAAAACATTCTTACACTTCTCCTTCCATGCCTATGCTTCTCTTGGCTTCATTGAGCTTTTAAGAATCAAATGAATTCAAATGCAACACTAAATTATGAATTTCTTAATTCCATTATTTGTAAATGTCTTTCTCCCCCTTTATATACTTGTGGAGGTCCACATTTCAGGGTTCACACAATTATCCCCTTTCCCATAATAATGGGATTAACATTTATCTCCACCCTTTTTTATGGGATTGAATAATATCCCATTCTACCATGTTTTATGAGATTTATATTATCCTTTCACAATTTAACATGGAATTTTATTAATATGCCACTTATTTAATTCGTGAGCTTCCACATAATTATTAAGGCTTTAAGTTAAGCTAAAATATCAATTAATTCAATATGTGAGGAATGGGGAAAATTAATAAGCCATAAGTTGAGGTTATGGAGTTTTATCCCACATAAAAATTATTTTAGCCATGTTTAAAAATGTCTTTCTTTACCTTTATAATTCACCTTAGCTGCATGTGTCAATTTGAGACTAGTCTATTCTTGGCTACATATCAATGTCTCATTAGTTCACTTGTCAAATTTTGACTTGTCTTTCTCTGCCACATCCATGTCATGTGACAATCTTTTATTGGTCCACATCATTTTGATTATTTTGACCAACTTTGACCATCCATATCTTTCATATGTAGAATCTATTTTTTGAACCATAAAATGCATCAAAAATCTCTTGATGAGCTCTACGTTGTACAGATGTTTTGAAGAAGAATTGAGATCATTAATTTTTGGTATATGTAGATGATCTCCAGATCACCATGCTACAAAGCATCATCTAAAAAACCCACAACCACATTATGATTAATAATGATGTAGTTATATCGGAGTGCAACATGATTGAAAATATTCCATTTATTACATACATATTGTGGGGAGGATGAATCTCATTCTGAGAGTACACATTGCTTAAAGAGTGTAGTAGGCCAAAGTGGTACCAAATTCCTTGGAAATACAAAAAATGAGACACAATAAATCAAAATTACATTAAATATTTAACCCTTGATCTGAAAATCCCATGCACAAGTAGAGTTTGATTTATATGGAATATTATTCTTCACTTTTTTACAGGATGATCCACTTGAGCAAAATTCTTAGCAGCGACAACTTTGTTCCTAAAATACATGAATGTACATCAAATAAATGGGAGAAACAAAAACAAATTAATGGATTACATGAAATAAATGTGTGGAAACACATACTCTACTTATAATTCTACTATTGTGACTTTGTTGACATTACATCTAGTAGATAAGGCATCGATAAGGTTCCAAATATCTTCTAATACCAAAACATGCATGTTCTCATCAAAATAAGCCATGGATCCTTCTGTTTGCTTTGCATAGTTTGCTCAACCACTATTGTGTTGGTGAGTTCTACCTTTACATTTTGTCTATCATTTTTTAGCCTTCTATTTTGCATCCAAACATTTTTATTAATATATATTTTTGCTTGTAAACATGTTCAGGTGAACCATATATTTAGGAAAGTGAGCCCTAGTTTTTTGGCCACCCAAATGAACATTTCAAAAATTGATGCAAACTTAATATTTTACAATCCAATGTGGCACAAAAGTGGTGCTATATGCGACACTTTTACATCACGTTTGTGTCATTTTTGCATCACGATTTTGATTGAGAAAATATAAAAAATATCGTATAATGACATAAAATTGACATAAATTATGGCACTAGTTGCACTTGATGTATTACTGTGGGATTCCAAATGTTAATAAATTATCTTATTCCTATCATAATTACATGTACTTTTATGGCTAAGAGTATTTGGAAGGCTTGGGAGACAATCAAGCCATGGCTTGTTTGGAGAGGTATCAAATTTAGATTTGGCTTATCTATCAACTCTCACTCGTTAAGGTGGTCTCTTGTCATAACTATCAATAATAAGCCTTTGGCAAAAGTCCCTAGGGCTAAAGATCTTTGACTATTTTGTAAATGCATATGTAGTATTGGTGACATTAAAAAAAAAAAAAGATCCTGGGCCACTTGGGACACCTAAAAACCAAGTTTAATCTTAATAATCATTATTTTGAATCCATTATCGAGATTCATATGGTGGTGTTAGACTAGGCCCTGCACAAATTTTGGATTATAACCCCCCTTAAGTAGTGAAAAGATTGGAAATGGAATGTGCCTACTCCTTTGCTTTTATATAAAGCTCAACTTGGTTATCAATGGTTAAATCTAAACATTATTCCTTGGGAGATGCTCAATAAATGATGGAATGTTAGCTATGCCTTCTATTGGAGTAGAAGATTCCATACCATCTAGTCTATTATAGTTGTGCATTAAAAACTCTTTTTTTGTGGTGCATTCTCTACCAAGGGTTACTAGTGGGTGATAGATATGGTATTTTTTGCTAATTGCACATTTTTTGATAAAATTTCCAAATTTTAGATTCACCAATTAACAATTTTTTGAAAACAAATTTGCAAAATTTTCCTATAAAATGTCTAAAAAGTTGTTAAATTCACAAAAATACACATGTATTATTGATAAATTATGTGTTTTTGTATAATTTGTCTACTATACATATGTTTCATACTTTCCACTTTAAAAATGTTTGCTTACAATTAGACACTTCTTAAAAATTATCATTCATGAAAAAATACCCTACTAATAGATTGCTCCATATGGTGGAAGATTTATGATAATGGTGTTGCGATGTTTTTATCTGGTTGATTCAAAGATTTTATTAGGTTTTCCAAACTCCACATTTACTATTTAATGCATTGCTACTTATAATGTAAAAATATTAACTATTTTCCAATGTTTTGTGTATGCCTCTTCTAAAAGCCAATGCGTTTAGAAGAGGTTTTCACTAATTGTATTGCTCATTTGATTAAACAAAAGTAGGAATTTCTTTAGATTTTAAATGCTAAATTATCAATACATTTTTTGGTTTTGTGTGAGAGCTCAACAAGCTTGGAAGTGGTTTCACTCCTCCTTTCATCCCTTTAAACCAAAACCTTACTCTTAGCACATGGTCCTACTAGGAGATTATGCTATGTTTCCTAAAAAATTCAAGCAAATCTAGCATATTTTTTGAATTGAGATTCTCTTTCAACTTTAGAAAGTTAAAAATTGTGTTATTTTAATGAAAGAGCATTTAGACAGAGAAATTTCTACTTCTAACATAATTACAACACTTTATAAGGTCATGTTGTAGATCCAGATACAAGTAGAAAAATGGCATTGGAAGTGGAACACCTTCTCACCCCCATCAGTCACTATGGCAACAACTCTTGTACTATTGGCAAAGTGCCCTTATATTCCACCTAACAAGACCATCCTAAAAGGGACTATGGGTGAAGGGAGTGAGCGACATAGATCATAAAGTCACTTCATGTTCTCCATTCCTCCTCTTCTTCCTAGCTGAAGGTTCTCATCATCAAGGAGCCATGGAGGGTGGCCTTCTCCCTAGGGTGGTTATGAGGTTTTGTTCATTTTAGTTGGATTAGGTAAGGAAAAATACTTAGATTATCTCTAGTTACTCAAAAAAATGAAGAACAAGATGAATGGGAGCCCATACTTGATATTGCACACCTCCATGGTTGGTTCCTCCCCTTCCTTTTGTAGGGTCGTATTTTATTCCTTGCTTTTTATTTATGGAAGTTGGGTTAGTGCTATTGATACATACTATGTAATTTTGTAATAATACTATTTGTGAATATGAGAATTAATTTTAATTTAATGTGGAAGTTAGTCCTAATATAACTCCGTTATACTTTTATTCGAGATGTGATTCCCATACCACCTATGTTTTTAATCAAACATAAAATATATTTTTATTCTTTGTAATATAATATATGTTTCAATTAAAAATTTCCAATTCATTCTTAACTACAAAAAATTCTTTTTATTCTTTAAAGATTCATATAAGATAAATATCTTCAACTATAACTCTCAATTTGAGAAAAAATAGTCCATCTCATTTAAATTTTCCATCACTACTAACACCAATCAAGACACCCTAATTAAGGACTTTTTTTTTTATATTGAAACATAGCATTACAAAATAATGAAGCTACCAATAGGTAGCGAGAAAAAGAATACAAGAGATACTATACAACATTACAACAGCTGAGCAAAGAGCTAAAAGCATTACATAACCAAAACCCAAAAGGCTGCCCAAACAACATTACATGAGTTGTAAAACAACACTACATTATCTGAGTTTGTTGTGTGACTAAAACTTCAACACTTGATCTTTAACTTGTTGAAACTGGTCTACAACTTTAGCATTGTTTTTTCCATAAGACTTGGAGCTGCAAAAACAAGAAGACCACTTGAAGAAATATGTCAGAGTAAAGCCTTAGAGTGCCAACTACTTGATGAACATTGTTAGAAAATACAGCTATACATCTATTCTTCCATATATTCTTTAAAATAACTTGTCTAATAGAAACAACAAACACTTCATGTTGCATGCCAAAACCCAAAATAACTTCCTTCTAGTTTAAATCGTGATTAAAAATAATAGGGAAGTATCTAAAGACAACAAATCATTGATTCCTAGCATGTATGCAATCCCAGAATATATGTTTCATACTTTCAACATTTTGGTAGAAAGGACATTTGGCTGGTTGAACAATTATGCATTTCAACCTAGCCCCAACAGGAAGCTTGCAATGCAGAAATTTCTAAGCCAACACTTGAGTATCAAAATCATCCTTAGATCTCTAGATTTGAGCACTCATTGTTTACCAAAATTTAGAACTAAATCTGCATTTCCATTTTTGATTTAGACGAGGAGTAAGAGGCCAAGTAAGAAGGATGGCTAAAAAGACCTTTAAAAGAAAATGGTAAAAATGACTGTAGGACAACCATTTCCAATCTTTGAAAAAGTTACACAACATAGGGGTACAAAGATTCATAGAAAGATCAATAGGAATCAATGATTGAACAAAAATCAAAAAAATCTTGTATTTATTACTCAGCCCATATTGCTCCTTAGTAGGGTCCAGTCAAAATTGTTGAAGTTCCAAATATCTTTAAATTGGCGAACCCATTTTCTAAAAAGATAATAAGCTTGTCTTGGAAAGCTAACAACTAATGGTTGATCATGATAGTTTATCAATTTATTCCACCATATTGACACTGAAGCAAAACTGAAAGCATGTTGTAATGAAGAACCATTCCATTTTAAAAAATTACCAACTCTTTGCCATGCTTTCCAGATTGATAAAAGAGGAAACGAAGCCTTGAGTTTAAAAAAAGGAGACAACAATATTTTATCTAGCCAACTAACATCTTTCCATTTCTTTTTAATAGTTGCAACCATGATTCGATGATGAACTAAATTTTTCCAAGGCTCATCTCCACTAGTGGCTCTAATGATCCATTTAGCAGCAAGACACATTCCATGGGTTTTAGGATCAATAAGCCCAAGGCCTCCTTTCCATCATGGTTGAATGCAATGAAACCAAGAAGAAGCAACAAATCTAGCATTGCCATCTCATTTTGACCACAAGAATTTTTGAATAATTTTGTTTAGCTCCTCATAGCCTTGTTTAGATGGCATCCAACATGACGAGTAGTAAACATGGGAAGCAATAAGGATTCTATTAGCAACTTGAATTTTACCAGCTGCGTAAAGGAAATTGTTACACCAGTGGAAAAGTTTATTTTTAAGTCTAATTATGAACCAACTCCACATATCAAAAAGAGAGACCCCCAACCCAAAAGGGATGCCTAAATATCTAGTTATCTCCCTGTGTTTGATATGTCTCCAATCTTTGGGAATCTATTAAGATATAGGACCCATCTAACATATGAGAAATTCAGTTTTGTTATGAGATAATTGAGAACCTAAAATAATACAATACAAATTCAAAATGCTCAAGGTATTGTTGACTTCTTCATTATTTTATAGAAATAACATATTATCATCACTGAAATAAAAGTTAATAACCACTTTGCTTAGAAGAATGGAGATACCTTTAATAAGCTTCATTTGATTAACTTTTTGAAGAAAATATCCCAATTAAAATATGACTTTTTATGATACAATATTAAAATATGACAATTTCTCACCCAACTCTAACATAACTTTATGTAAGTGATTGGTGTCCATACAATTCCTCTACTAACAGTGACTGACTTCATGTGACAATTCTTCCTAACTTTTTTTTGACTTGACTTGACTTCATGTGACGATTCTTCACTTTTTTTTTTGACTTGACTTCAGGTGGCGATTCTTTCACAGGAAGGATTCCATCTGAGCTTGGTCAGCTGAAAGCATTGAGGATACTTGATCTCCGCACTAATCTACTGATGGGTTCGATCCCCAGATCTCTTGCTAATTGCACCCATCTTCAGTGGATTAGACTTTCACATAACGACTTGACGTGGGGTATACCTGCAAAATTTGGTGGTCTGAAAAAGTTAGAGCATCTCTGCTTGTCTTTCAATGGCCTGGGAGGAAGCATTCCAAATTCTCTGGTCAACTGCACGTCTCTGTCTGATTTGGCCATTGGCTCCAACAATCTCACCGGTTCAATCCCCTCTGTTTTGAGCTTGATAAAGAACCTATCTTTGGTTCAAAGGTAACATGCAAACTGGTTCTATCCCCTCTCCTCTCAGTAATTGTTCTAAATTATACTATATTGCACTTAGTCACAATAACTTGACAGGAAGCATTCCCTCTGAATTTGGCAAGCTTCACAATTTACAATACCTTTACCTGCATTCTAACAAGTTCAAGACCGAAATCCCTCCAGCTTTGGGTAATTGTTCCTAGCTAGAGTTATTGTTTTTGGGTGATAACGGGATGCTTGGCAATATACCACCTGAACTAGGAAATTTGAAAGAGCTTTTCAAATTATTATTGTATGACAATCGCAATCTCACAGGCCCTATTCCTGCAGAAATAGGAAACTGTAGCAATCTTAATTGGATTGATGTAGCAGGAAACAAAATCAAGGGACCACTGCCCGTGAGTATCTCCAAGCTGCCCCTCTACTTCCTTTCCTTAGCTATTAATGGTATTGTAGGGATACCACCAGAATTTATTTTCAATATGACCCAGTTGACGCATTTATGTCTTGGTGCAAATCGATTTACAGGTAGCATACCTAAAGGTATTGGACAGCTGACTGAGTTGACGTATTTGAATTTAGGGACAAATAGGTTAACAGCTATGGTACCTAAAGAAATAACCAATTTGAGCAAGCTGGAATCTCATTATCTGGACAGCAACAATCTGAACGGCACAATTTCAGAGGTCATAGGAAACCTCCGATCTTTAGAAATTTTGCATTTGTATTCAACTCAAAAGTCTTACTCAATTTTACATTTACAGTAATAAAATTTCAGGGATTATTTTTTGACAGCATTGGCGGTTTGATTTCACTTGAGATATTAGATGTATCTGATAATCAGATAAGGGGACAAATTCCACAATCTGTAGGCAACTGCAAGCATATGACTGATTTGGTACTGGACAACAACTTTTGGTTGGAGAGAATTCCAGCAACATTGGGTAATTGCACAGCGTTAAAGCTGTCCAACAATTCATTTGATGGAGATCTAGATATTATGTTTTCTTCCTCAGAAGAAGTTTTGTCTGCGCATTCTAATAATTTCTCTGTAACCCTTCCGGAATCCTTGGCCAATTGTACACAACGTAAGCTTCTGGATTTAAGCAAGAATAAATTGGCAGGGAAGCTTCCTTCACACCTCCTTGCAAATTATCAAGAGTTAAGGGTTCTAAGCCTTGGATCTAATGAGCTTGAGGGTAGTATTCCTCCAGGAATCACAAACCTCACTAAACTGCAAGTGTTGGATTTGTCTAATAATAAATTTGGCTGAAGAATTCCACCTGGTCTGGATGACCTGGAAGGATTTAGAAACCTTGAATCCTCGCGAGTGAGTGGTAATACACTGTATGAGGATATACCCCTAGTAATAAAGGGAAATGAGTATACGCTGGAATATGTGCTGGCAGCAAACACAATACTTTGTCTTGTCAAATAATAATCTTAGCGAGGAAATACCAGCAAACATTGGAAGTCTGAGTAGCATGAGGCTACTAAATCTGTCTGGAAACCATTTGGATGGTAGGATACCGGCATCACTGGGCCAAATATCCACTCTGGAGCAGTTGGACTTGTCTCAAAATAATTTGAGCGGGCAGATACCTGAGGAGCTGTCAAAATTGTTCGCCTTGGCCGACTTCAACGTTTCTTTCAACAGATTCAGTGGTCGAATACCTGGAGGACCGCAGTTTTACCACTTATGATAAGATATTTTACAGAGGAAACCCTCCTTGTTTTTGCGGATACCCTTTTGAAAAGTGCGAGAAAAAGAAAAATCCAAACAGTCCCTTCTCCATTAAAGAAGGAAAAGAAGTCAGTGTGGAGTAGGGTAGATGAACACGTGTCAAAGGTGGGTGTGGGGTTGGGGTTTGGGATTAGATTTGGTGGAGCCATATCAGTGATATTCGGGTGGGAAATGAATGAATGAAGGATTTTAATAATGTTTACGAGGCTGCAGCAGTCTATGGGATCTATCAGCGGCGCACATTCCTTTCAAAACGGGACATCATTTACAAAACGTTCCTTAAGTTTTTTTAACTTCTTTTTTGAGATCTTCTCTTCTGTTGTGAAGTTTGATCACGAGGTTCGCCGTATTACCCAACGTTGTCATTTCAAACAGGTTGTCAAGGTTGGCGATTTTTAAAGTTTCACCATAACTGTATCAGATGTCGTTGTATGCCTCGCACTCCAAGAGGAAGTGTTGTTCCGTCTCCGCCACGCCTTTGTTGCAAAAGACGCATATTCTCTCCTCCCAATCCTATTTAGGAGTTAGCCATCTACCCGTTTCACACCTAAGATGATGAGAGTTCATCATAAGTTGGCCAATCAACATTTTTGCTTTTCACTTAATGTCTGCTCCTATATAGGCTTTTTCTTCAAAGTCCCTTGTGGGGTTGAATTCTTTGAGGTAATATTCATTTTTATGACCCATTTGTTTTGTCCACATGATGCCCTTGAATTTTCTTCTCACATATTTTTTTATTTCTCCATTAGTTTTTGGGCACTTATGCATGCTAATATCCCACCTCTTTACCCATTTGTCATTTTGTTTTCTCCAAGTGTTCTTTCTTCTAGTTAGCTCTTCCTCCATAATTAATCTAAGCCACATGTATTTCTTCATGTTTTGAATCTTTTGAGACGCCGTAACTATGGTGTCTATTGGTTTCGACGTTAATTCATTGGTAGTTACTAAGTATTTATTTTGATATCTTTTAGTTTTTATATATCTGTAGTCTAAAGATGCGAATAATATCCTCTAGTTTTTAGTGTATGACATAATGCAACTACATTGATGTCTTATTTTTTATACACTTAACATGTATTTTTTTATATATAACATAATAAAATTGATATTGTTGTATTTGAATTTAGATGTATTTTATTTAATATTATTATATTTGAGTTTGGATGGTATTTTTTAAATTTATTTATATCATAAAATTGATATTGTTCTTTATTATTTATTTTTAGTACGTCTCGCAACATATATTATTGTAATTATTTTTAGTATTTATATCTCTTTTAAAAAAAATTATTGATAATATTTTTTAATGTTTTATATATATTTTTATTATAAATAAATAATTATTTATTTCTTAAATTATATTTTTTATTTTATTATTTGTTGTTTAAGTTCTATTTTAAATAAAATAACACTGATACCGTCATGGTAATTGGCTATTTACTTAAAAGATAATATTTATGTCCATCTGTAATAAGAGGTTTGAGGGGATGCCCATACTGCAATCCAAATACTTTTGGCACAAATACACTCTGTATCTAAAACTGACAAACACTTCTTCAGCAAAAGGATATATCCGCAGCCATAAACATCTGAAGTATTTTTTTTTGTTGTTTCCCGTGAAAACGAGAAGGGAGAGTTTAATACACTGGCTTCTCCTTACCTTAGCTTTCATATTGGCGAGAACGTAGATCGAGATTGCAAGAAGACCTAAGGCCGTCAATTGGGAGCAGAGTAGGTTGCATGTTAAAGCAGGCAGCCTTGTGAACATCTGTAAGGAAGAGGATGTTGAGACAGTTTTCTTTAGTTCTTTCAATAATCGAAGGGTTCTAATTTTTTTGAATGAAATCAGGTTTGTTGATAGTTGGACAAGCTTGATAGGGATCGTTTTCATTACAAACTCAAAGCTAGAGGTGTTTCACTCGATTTGGTCATTAATCAATCTCTATTCAAGACCTACTGGATTTCCATCTACAGGGTGTTAGGCATCACCACTTTTATAACCATATATTTTTTTATGATTTTTCCTACTCTACATAGTTTTTACTCTTTCTTTTGATTTTTTTCCTTTTGGGTTTAGTTGAATTTTTTTAACAGTTTATTTGGAGTTTGGAGGAAATAAATAGTTTTAGTTTTTTTATGCAGTATGGAATAGTGTTGTTGCCGAAGTATCTTGAAAGGCGGTCCCATATAGAGGAGGAGGATTGCATAGATCTCAGAGTAGTATGTGGATTCCTAGGTGATGTTTCTAAACTCAAATTACTCCATTTTGCAATTAAAAAAAGAGCCATTTTAAGCTTTTGTTAGCCAAGTTAGCAGGGTCTACCATTCTAGCCTTCATTTGTTCAACAAGAAACATGCTTTAAACCTCCCCTTGAGAGAAACTACAATAAATTCAAAAATTTTAAGTAAATTGTTAACTGATTTCTCTTTCAATACTTTTTATTTCTCTCTATTTGTCGATATGAATTTTATCATCTGTCATTCAAAATTTCATACTCTAGTGTCTTTTGATTCCCTTTTCTCTCAAATTTGTACAAATTTGGACAGCGTTCATTTTGCTTCATGCCTTTTGAATTCGTTGATCAGAAGGTAAGGATTCATAGCTTGGCTTGATTTTTTTTAATTTATGTTCCGATTTTAAGTTTGTGGACATTCTAGGGTTTGGATTTTGTGGGTTTTTTAGTTCATCCGTTGGATGTGAAATTTTTTGTGTGTGTTTGTATTTCTATTTTATGTCTGTTTGGTAAGGGTTTTTCCTATGGCCTTTCATAAAAGTATTCAAATTGAATGAAAATAAGTTACACCATTAGGGTTTGATTAATTGAATAGATTTAGGTTTGTTTCACTCAATTTTTTTTGTATTTGATATTTTTTTGTGCAGGGTTTTCAGGCAAGTTGTGTCTAGATTTTTCAGTGCCAATTTTTTATAAAGCTCATGGAACAATCGCTACACTTTAAAAAAATTGTGTTGTAGAGATTTTCCAAAATGAAGCTTTGATACCACTTGTGATGAAATTACGTACATAATTCACACTACTAGAATATATCAACAATAATATATCGCATAAACAAGAGTAGAACGAGTAGATCCATAATAATGATAGACAAAAGAGAATATTACTCAATAAATATGACTAAGCCACTTCGAGGGGGCAACCTCCATATAATGCAATAAAAACTGAATTCACAACATAAGGATCAAGTACTAATCACTACCTCCATATACTTTTGTCATAGTTATTCCATAGGCCAACCCTTTTAACAATATAAAAACCTATAAAAATGTTTAAAGATAAGGACAATGGTTATGGAAGCTACAAGTAGGCCCACACATGTCCCTCGAAGTGCTATAGGTTAAGGCATAAAAAAATAGCTGTTGTTATATGTGTCCCCTATTTGTTGACATGTTGTAAACCAACACACTTTATGCAAGTCAACAATGACTTCAATGTGTATGAATAACCCAACCCTTATTCTTATGAGATGAGATGAAATCAAGTAGACAATTTACATGATCTTACATTATTCTTTATTTTGGTACATGTATACAATAATAAATATTTAATAAATAGAAAATGCCATAAAAATAGAGTAAAGGAAAACCTTAAACATGATTCATGTAATTGTATGAACATGTAATGTAATTTCATAGTTGTTATAAGTTGTTAAATATCTTATGTCTTTAGATATATATACTTCTCAAATTTAAATCAATGACTTATTGACATAATATTGGTGTATAAGTTAATATAAAATAAAATTAATTCTCACACACAAATATTAAAAGTGAATAACACATCAAAAAAAGTTGAAAAAAATACCCACAAATTTTTTTAAAAAAGAACATTTTTCTTTTAAAAAAAAATACCGATCCATTTTTCATTTAATACATCATTATGATTCCATACACACGATGTAATTAAAACAACTCATTTCATTTGAGTTTATTCACCCCCAGAGATTATGAATTAAAAAACAAAGTTTAATATGAAAAAAATGATGTGAATAAAGATATTTTTTTGTTACAAACTAAATAAACAAAAACAAAACGGAACGGCTATTTTGGAACGCTCCTCACCGCTCCCAACGGAATGTTGGGGATAGTTGAGCAGGCAGCGGACACAAATACCAAAGCGAACGTATTAATTGAGCACTAAAAGCACGTCAAGGGAAACGTTATTTTTCTTTTTTTTATCGCAGTTGTTTGATCGACGGTTTTAGAGCAAGCAGATGAACAGGGAATGTCATTATGTCATTTCTGTACATGGCAGGAAACAAGTATTTTGCGTGACCAGGGCTAAGTTTGTAAGGTGTTTACAGATGTGTATTCAGGACTTGGTGATGCAGGCATTTACAGCCCTCCTTAATCTTTGTTTTTGTTGTTGTTGGGTTTCTGTTAGGTTTTTCAGGTGCTGCGGCGCACTCATCTCCTACGCTGTCTGATCATTTTGTCCTCCCTTCCTGCACCAGGCACAAATCCGCAGCAGCGTCCATTCACCTTCGGTATTTGCTGTCTGATCATCTTGTCAAATGCTTCACCGCCATCGATTTCTGCTTGCGTGTTATTTTACTCAAAATGACATATACGGAGTATCTATTCCCTTAAGATGCAAATTACGGGAAAATTATAAGTATAAAGGACAAGGTCGGGCTTCGGAACAACACCTAAACTGGACTATGGATGAATCGGAGTTGATCCCACGTCTGCCCCAAGAAATTGCCATGACCTGCCTTGTCGGACTTCCCCGTCGGAACATGGCCATCCCTTCCTCTGTCTCCCGTGCCTGGTCTAACGCATTGAAAACTAACTCCTCCATCAAATCTCTTCGCCTCTCTCTCAATCTTCCACCTGAGCATTGGATATTCACTGCCCTCTTTGACACCAAGTGCGATGAAGATTATGTGCATGCGACGCAGCACAACACACAATGGCTGTTGCTCGATCCTCAAACCCTTCAAACCCTTGTTTTACCTAATCCCCTAGTGCCTGGAGTTTCTATCGACATACATCTGTGTAGCGCAGCCACAGATAGCAAACTCTTTCTGCCAGAGGTTAATGGGTTTTGCTCCTACAACATCCAACGAGGACAAGGTCGGCAGTCTATACAACCTCCCCCCGGACAACGCTGCAGGAGATTTGCCTGCGCTGAAGTCAACGAATTCATCTATCTCAACAGTGGGCTGCTGGATCTGACCAGAGAAGCTTCCAGAAACGCTTTTCGGTACGACACCCGAGCAAATCAATGGGAGGATCTTCCGAACATGATCATGCCACGGATTAATTGTGCCGGCGTGGCCATGAATGACAAGTTCTTTGCCATAGGAGCATATTACCATTCCTATGGAGGTTACATGGAAGCTCATTTTTCGGGAGAGTGTTTCGATCCCGAGACCGGTGAATGGATACTGTCCTGATTTGTGCAGAAACGGCCTCAGATATGTGAAGAATTCAGATGCTACGGAAGCTGTATTTGCTGTCTGATCATCTTGTCCTCCCTTTCTACGCTGGAGATGTAAAGAAACTCCAGGATGCAGGCATTTACACATGCAATGGCTTGATGATGCATACAAAAAAGGTTTTATTAAGCCTTTCCGTAGGCTTCCTCCTGCCATTCATTTTCGTTTCTGCAAATTTTTGCCAGATTTATTATATTAAATGTTTGCGCAGGGTTTGACAAGCATTAAAGGGCTTTACATCTCTCCAATTTTTGTTGTTGTAGGGTTTCGTAGGTTTTTCAGGTGCTGTGGCACATCAGAATAGCTAGCACTCATTTCCGACGCTTTTGTCCTCCCTTCCTGCACCCTCCCTTGTTCTTATTCCTTCCCTCTTGTAGGTTACATTTGTTGAGAACATTCCAAATGATATCAGGGGACACCATTTGTGGAATAGCATTTTTTTCATCGTAGGAATTTTCATTTCATTGTATTCCGTTCTGCACACAAGAAATATGTCAACTGAACGCATGGCTTTTGAGTAATTTCCCCCCGTTTCTCATGATAAAACCGAAATATGCATTCAATGTTATACTCATCAGCTTTAGCTATTGGATCCGGAGCAGGAAATCGAAAAAGACGAGGACTCTTTTGAGTCCATAGACAAATGTATTCCCTCTCTCTTCCTCTAATTTACAATATTCATTTCAATATTTGCTGATATTAACACTAATCTTTACTTCATTTTGTTTTAAAGTCAGAGCACAGGGTATCAACGCTGGAGATGTAAAGAAGCTCCAGGATGCAGGCATTTATACATGCAATGGCTTGATGATGCATACAAAAAAGGTTCCATTAAACCTTTCCATCCGCTTCCTCTTGCCATTCATTTTTGTTTCTGCAATTTTTTACCAGATTTATTGTATTAAATGTATGCGCCGTTGCCATTCATTTTCGTTTCTGCAAATTTTTGCCAGATTTATTGTATTAAATGTTTGCGCAGGGTTTGACAAGCATTAAAGGGCTTTCCATGCAGAAGTCCATATAATCTGTGAAGCAGCGGAAAAACTTGTGGTAAGCTCTGCAATTCCTTGCTATTATTAATTTAGGTGATATAATCTGTTAGAAAATAAAAACATATAAAAACCGAAAATAAGAACATACAGAGATAATAACACATTCAGATTGCTACAGCAATCAGGGAACAAGATTTTTTATAATCTTCTTGATCTTTTTCTTGATCTTGTTCAATTACAACACTGCCCCATGAATCTATTACTCCAGTCTCCAACACTCCCCCTTAATTTCTACTACAAACTATTTCAGCATTTACAATGCCTAAATTTTGTCATTCTATCTACCAGCTTCAGCTAGGATGCTTTTCTTTTGCAGAATACACTGCCTCTCATGCGGAATACACCGCCTTGTCTTCATACAAAACAAATACAATTACTCAATGAGCGTTCACTCAGCGTTTAAAACTGAGGAGTAGCCTGTGAAAGACTATCAACGGACATGCTTATGTCCAACACTGCAAGCTTCCTGCTTGCTTACCTTTCTTTCACCCGACGCGTAATTGCTCAGGGTTCCTCCCAGGGCTCTGCTGGGTTCTTTCCACATTAGTCTAGATTTGCCAACGATTGGCCTGATCTTCAGACACTTTGACAGCTTCACTCGCTGTTCAACACACACACTTTGACAGCTTCACTCGCTGTTCAACACACACTTTCATAGCTTCACTCACTATGTAGCACAAACACTTTCACAGCTTCACTCTCTGTGTAACACAAGCTCTGCAGAGCTCTTACCAAATCTGGAGCTCTTACCAGCTCTCACGTGCACCTCTTGCGCTACCTTTCTTCAATTGTTCTGTTGCTTGGCTCTTTTTAACACCTTCAAGCTTCTTGGATATAAATCCTCATTTTCTTCTTCAGGATTTTTTTTTTTTAGAACACACAGATAATAACACATTCAGATTGCTACAGCAATCAGGGAACAAGATTTTTAATAATCTTATTTCTTAAATTATGCACATTTAAAGATTAATTATTTGGTCACCGTGTTGATTTCCTTATTAACGGCTTTATTATGTAGAAATAATGTAAAGTAGTCTCAAATTTGCATAGAACTTGAAGATTTTAAGGCTAATTGTCAGTTTACAACAATAATGTGTCGTCAGAATCACTACGGAAAGCTATGCTTAGGTGAGTCCTCTATTATTTTGTATTGGATTTCATTATTGGTCAATTTCGTTTTAAGATATTATGATTTCAAATTTTTAAATAAGAAAGAAAAATATTTCTTTAAAGAAAAATATTTCATATGATGGTGAAATGAACATCATTAAAATTTCCTAATAACTTTTCCCTATAACTCTCAAATGAACTTAAAATCTGAAGTCAACCATTCATTATTAACACCAGCTGCTATTGTAAATATATTCATCCCAAAAATAAATATAAAAAATAAAATAAATAAAAAATAAAATAAAATATTGATTCATTCAATCCAAAAATAAATAAATAATTATAATACTGATTTCTTTTTTATCAGGATGAACTACGAACTTTGCAAAGTATCTATCATCAACTAGGATATAAACAATAGAATATGCCTTACAATAAGATTGTTATGATTAAATTATATAATTTTAAATTATATTTTTTAAGATAAGATGATGACCAAATTTTATGACCAAATCTTATGACTTAGTATCCTTTGATATAAGTTATATACGACAACAACTTAGATTTAACCTTGGTTTTTTAAAAAGTACATTAATTTGAAAATAAAATAAATAAAAATTTGTACATAATAAAATTTGAACATTTTATATGTATATATAATCCTGTCTTCTGATCCATTGTTAGATGGTCCATCATCCTGGTTTTGTTTATACTTATTTTATTTTCTTTCTCCTTGTATATGTTCTGATTCTTTTTCTCCTTCACTAGCTCTGTTTTTTGATATTTTTTTCCTCCTTCACTAGCTCTTTTTTTTTTTTTTTTTTTTTTTCTTTTTTTTTGGATCTGTTATTAATCATGGGCCCTCGTCTTGGTTTTCT
Source organism: Torreya grandis (assembly GCA_037957365.1). Classification (NCBI taxonomy): domain Eukaryota; kingdom Viridiplantae; phylum Streptophyta; class Pinopsida; order Cupressales; family Taxaceae; genus Torreya; species Torreya grandis. Next base: position 2,355,540 of record JARHVA010002201.1, read on the forward strand.
CAACTTTCTTATTCATGCTTGTTTTGATTTTTGGTCCTCATCGAATATGTTCTGATTTTTGGTCCTCATGCAATTGGTCCCTTGTTTCCTCTATTGAAGTTTGGCATTGGCAGCGTCTTTGTTGCTAGCTTGCCCTCCCCGCCCAAGGAGGTTAATACTGTCGTAATAGTCAATAATGTTTTACTAGGTCACAGCAAAATAATTTTTCATTCTAATCTGGCAATTTATCTTTCACTATTCTCTTTAGGTTATCACTCTCTTGTCATACATTGCATACGATCACTCTCTTGTCATACATTTCACACAATTCCATCTAGCTTGTATTCTAAAGATAAGGTAGAATACAATATTTAATGTAGTAAAACATTACATTATTACTCAATTTTCTTTTATAAAATAAAAATCATATCCTCATCTAATAATTTAATCCAACATGCGTCCCTATGTGCGGCATTTTTTTGGGAAATCAGAATAGAAAACATCTGCATATTTTTTTTGTCGCCTTCTTTGCTAGAATGCTTAATCAAAGTTTTTTTTTTTTTTTTCCAAGTTTTTTAAATTCCCTGCGTCAAAACATTTGTTAATATTTTATCTTTCCATTATAAACCATATTAAAAGATAAATTTAAAATTTTCTTCTAGTTTTAAACATGGTAAAATATAAATTTAAAATATACTTATAATTTAGAATATATTAATATACTTCAGTTTTTATCGTCTAATTATATATATATATATATATATATATATATATATATATCGAGGTATGCATCTTTGTAATCATTTATACACATGGTCTTGTTTGCAGTGCAATAACAAGACCTTTGATACCAGTTTCCTTAATAAACCCACGAGGTAGTGTATTTTGGGCATCATCTAGTGTTGTCTCTTTAGTAAGAGATGTAAGTAGAGATGGGGTGTTCATCTCTCACATCTTGTGGATTTTTAATACGAATGGGAGGTAGGTTAGAAGTGCTGCATATAACATGAAGCGAAGGATTTCGACATGGTCATTGGGAAGAGGGAGATGGTTCACTAGAGGGAATGTAGGTGGATGGACAAGGGAAGCATATAATCTGCAGGTATAATAGGTGTATCAAAAAATGTATGATAATTTTTTAAGCCAATTGAAATTACATTTAGGCAGAACTTTCCTTAATTGTCTTAATGTAACCCTAATTTTGTTGAATTTACCTTAAATTAATAAATGTAAACCATTTTTCAAAAATTAGTATTTCCTCCCCCTTAGTTTTCATTTTTTTTTAAGACTTCAAATTTGTTTTTCAATTTTGTTAATTTTTCATGTTTTTTGTTTAAATTTATTTGTTGAGTTCCTCTTAATTTGCTCTTATTTTGTGAAAGTTTTCAATTTTGTTAATTTTCCATATTTCTGTTCAAATTTGTTTTAAATTTGGTTTTGTTGCCTTGAGTTTGAGATTTTTTTCACATTTAACCAAAAAAAAAAAAAAAAAAGTTGCTCCAGAGTACCTTAGTCCACCCTATTTTTATCCTTTTTCTCAAAATTTCTTTAATTTATCGTGAATTCCTTTTGTTTGCAATTTTCACAAATATAATCTAATCATTTTCACAAATATAATCTAATTTTTAAAAATTTGCATTCACAAAATTAATCTAATTTTCAATTTGTTTAAATTTATTTTTAATTTTTTAAATTTTTTCCAATATAACCAAATTTCTTGGTTTTGCTTATTATTCTTGAATTTTACTAGTTTAACCCAGTATTTTGAATTTGCCTTAAAATAGCATTTTTTAAATTTAATTTAATTTAATTTTTCAAATTTACTTTAAATTGCATAGATTTCTTTACATTTTCAATATTCATTAATTTTTTTTTTTAAATTTATTTATAGACGTTGCCTTTTTTATAATTTAACCATTTTTTTTGAATTTACTTTAAAATTTCTCTAAATTACCCAAATTTCTTTTTGTTTCAATATTTTGCTAATTTGTCATCATAATTTACATTGTTTTTTCAAATTTGTCAAAAATTTATTGAAGTTGTTTTGAATATTTTGAATTTTCACTAGTTGACCAAATTATTTTTTTTTTAATATTTTTTAAAATTTAATACTTTAATGAATATTTTGAATTTTCTTAAAATTTGTCAATTTAATATAATTTATTTAACTTTTTCTATATTATTCTAATTTGCTCTATTTTTTTGAATTTGTTTTTTCTTAAAAAAAATTGTCGTAATATGTTAAAGTTGGTTTTTTTTTTTTTTTTTTTTAAATTGTCCTAAAATGTTGACGTTGGCGTTTATTTTACAATTTTTTATAATTTAACATAATTTTTAAATTTATCCTAATTTCTAAAATTTCTTGACTTCAATTTGTTTTTTTTTTTTAAATTTGTCATAATATGTTAAGTTGGCTTTAATTTTATATTTTTTAATAATTTAATTTAATCTTTAAAATTTGTTCGAATTTTTAAAATTTCTCCTAAATTTGTAAATTTTGTAATTGATTTTCTCACTAGTTGATTTTAATTTTTCTAAATTTTTTTAATTATGAGTTTTTTTTTTTTTTTTTTTTAATTTTCTTAAATTTATTGAATTTACCATAAGTTCTTGAATTTTCTGTAATTAACTTTTTTATTGATCGATGTTGTCCTAAATTGTCTAAATTTTCTATAGTTTTGAGATTCTTTTTAAATTGTCAAAGGCAAGATTGATGAATTTTTAATTATTTAATTTAATTTATGTAAGTATTTGACTCAATTTTTCAAATCTATTTTTGAAGATTATCAAAATATTTTTTTTGAAAGTTGCATTTTAATTTACCAATATTGTAAGGAATCTAGAACATAAATGCTCTGATACCACTTTGTCAGGATTATGGAGCACACAATTGATTACCTTTGTATAAGCAACTAAACACAGAATTTAACCAGAATGCACAAGTAACTAGAATTTAGAAATAACACAGAATATGAGAGACAATACCCAAATGTATTAATACTCTTCCAGAAAAGAATTACAATGAAGAGACACCACACTCTTCCAAACCTTACAGGGTTCCCACACTAAGTGTACAGTAATTCACCTTTAAGAGTTATCTCTCTCAATTACGGTCCCAACACACAACTCAAACACAGAGTTGGTGTTCACCTCCAACCAGTCAGTATCACTACTGCCAGTACCACTAGTCAGTATCACTACTGTCAGTACACAAGTACTCCATGTACTCCACGATCGAGTACACACCGTACTCCAAGTAGATCTCTCTTGATCTTGCTATATGTTGTGTTGTGATCTCCCTGATCTTGCTGACACTTGCAAATCAACTTGGTTTTGCAACACCTGCAAACCTAGACCATGCACAAACACACCTGCAAATCAGTGATCTTACTTACCATGTAGATCTCACCTGATCTTGCTATACCGCAGATCAACTTGGCCTTGCACACCTGCGAATCGAGATCATATACACATGAAGAACCCTTCTGATTCTCCAAACCAGCACCCCTATGGATCTCTACAAGATCTTGCAACACCCTGCAGATCTACCTAATCATACACACTTGGTACTGTGGCACTAGGAGGAACACACCTTGCTCTCTTCACTCTGAAGGAGCTAACCTTGCTCTCTCAACTAGCACACTTTACAATACAGCCCATGAGTCTATTATATAGATCCCATGCAAACAATAATTAGACATCTAATTACAATAATTAGATCCGCAGCTCGAGACTAAAATTGGCCCTTAACATGCAAACAACTAGTTCGTTAACTAACTGTTCGTCAACAAGTAGTTCTGAAACCGCACAGGTGACCGACGTCGGTCCCTGTCTGCCTGCAGGTGACCGACGTCAGCCGACTCCTGACTGATGTCGGTTGCTCTGACACTATATATGACCGACGTCGATTGATCAAACTGACGTCGGTTGCTCTGCCACTCAGCAACCTCCTCCTATTTGCATCTTGGTGAAGCTTTTAGCTCCACAACCTAACAATCTCTCACTTGGAGATAAACAGCTGCACCTGTCCCTGTACCTATACATTGTCTAATCTATTTCCTGGCTTGTATCCTTCTTCAAGCTCAACCTTGAAGACCAACCACCACAAAACATGTGGTGCACCTCCTATCATCCAAGTAACCTGTCGCATCCGCATCTACAAATCCATGTAGAAAAGAACTTGACCCTACATAGCAGAAATCCCTGCTGTCAGTCCCTCTCAGATACCTGAGAATCCACTAAACTGCCCTCCAGTGCTTTTTTTTCGGATTGGCTCCAAACTTGTGATAGCTTCCACTGCGTGGGCAACCTCAGGTCCAGTACGCATGTACTTAACCTCATCATGTGAATCAGGACACTGTTCATAGAACTGTCTAACCATCGGCGTGCTGACCGGTTTCACACAATCATCCGGAGACAAAATCAACCTGTGATCTTCCATGTCTCTAGAACACACTCATGCCAAAGAATTTTGCTGCTCGAAATTTCTCATGACATACCACTGAACTAATTTTACCTTTAGCTCAGCAACCCTGCATGTGTGACCCTACAATAAGCAAACACACAACATACAGTAATAGGATGATGTTGCAATCATCACCCAATTTGGTAAAGAAACACAATGGTTACAATGACATTGACTAAAGCCATGCTTTGTCATCCACCTGTCAAACCTCCATTGTCCTGCAGCTTCCTCAAGACCATATGACCTGGCCTTTCGTCTCACGTATCCATTCTCTCTATTCTTTAACCAAGGAATCCATTCGTCTTTCAGTGTTTTTTTCTAGCTGGCAACCCTACCAAATCTCTCGTTTGGTTCTGCATCCTCATTCATGCCATGCTCCCACTGTTTCCTGGATCCTTCCTGCTCTACAGTGAGCAACGAGTATAAAGAAGAGGAATAATGAATTTGAAGCTTACTTACCCTTTCAGTCCTTCACATGGGCATTTGAGACTCCTTGACAGCTTGCTATTCATCCAAAATATGTTTCAGTGACCGACCTCGGTCACCACACAGTCTGTATTTGATCGACGTTGGTTCCATGCGACTGTCCTGACTATCAACGTCGATTTTTTGACCGATGGCAGTTTTCTGATGAACGTTGGTGTCTACCTGTCATCGACGTCAGTTCCCTAATCGATGTCAGTCTTACCCTGCCCGACACCACCGGTTCTAGTCTACACATGACCGACATCAGCACCTGTCTGTTCGACGCCAGTTCCCCCTGACCGATGCTGGTACCTGTGTTCTCCTGTGAGTGATGACTTTTTATCCATGAGCTCTCTTTGGATCAAAACCCTATCTAAACTGCTCTGCTCAGAGTTACTCAGCGTTTTCCACTGATCTCTATCCATCATCTCCTCCATGAACACCAAGGCTTTCCAGTTCTTAAGTCTGTCAAAGACATCTGACTTCCTCTTAAGAACATGCATCTCCTTCTTACTCATGTGACCAAGCCTACAAAGCCACGTCTTCACAACAGAAGAAGAATCAGTAATATAAGTAAATAGATAAATTATACCTACTTTCTTACCACCAGCTAATTCAAGTGCATCCGCTGTGAGAGTTCTTGTGCATCTCTCATCACCCAAATTTTTTAAAGAAATTAGCCATATCTTCAAGACTGGGAACTGCATGACCTCCTTCAACACCCATGTGTTGGCCGCCTGCAATTTCAGCCACACTTCCCCTTTGCCAATACTTTGACAAGGCACACCAGCCCCTAAATAAATCTTTTCAAAGTCTCCAAGGACCTTAACATGAAAAAATACTCTATTTCGAGCTGCATGAAAAGAGGCAACATAATCTATAAAACAAGATTCTACTTTATCCAAGGATCATCCCAGAGCATCCTATGCAACAACACCTGCAACATCTGCTTCTTCAGTTCCTTCATGCTGATCTTCTACCAACCAACAATATTTCTTTACCTGCTCTTTCTTTTCATAACACCATAATTGACCATTCTTGCTTTTCAATTCCTCTATTTTTAGCTTACTTTCTTCTGCCATTGCTAAACTCCCACTCAATCAGAAACCCTTGAGAGTGACCTGTAATCAAACACAAACCTGCTCCCTGCAACCTTAGCTCTGATACCACTTGTAAAGAATCTAGAAAATAAATGCTCTGATACCACTTTGTCAGGATTATGGAGCACACAATTGATTATTTTTGTATAAGCAACTAAACACGAAATTTAACCAGAATGCACAAATAACTAGAATTCAGAAATAACACAAAATATGAGAGACAATACCCAAATGTATTAATACTCTTCTAGAAAAGAATTACAATGAAGAGACGCCACACTCTTCCACACCTTACAGGCTTCCCACACCAAGTGTACAGTAATTCACCTTCAAGAGTTATCTCTCTCAATTACGGTCCCAACACACAACTCAAACACAGAGTTGGTGTTCACCTCCAACCAGTCAGTATCACTACTGCCAGTACCATTAGTCAGTATCACTACTGCCCATACACAAGTACTCTACATACTCCATGACCGAGTACACACCGTACTCCAAGTAGATCTCCCCTGATCTTGCTACCTGTTGTGTTGTGATCTCCTTGATCTTGCTGTCACCTGCAAATCAACTTGGTTTTGCAACACCTGCAAACCTAGACCACACACACACACACCTGCAAATCAATGATCTTACTTACCATGTAGATCTCACCTGATCTTGCTATACCACAGATCAACCTGGCCTTGCACACTTGTCGACCGAGATCATACACACATGAAGAACCCTTCTGATTCTCCAAACCAGCACCCCTATGGATCTCTACAAGATCTTGCAACAACCTATAGATCTACCTGATCATACGCACTTGGTACTGTGGCACTAGGAGGAACACACATTGCTCTCTTCACTCTGAAAGAGCTAACCTTGCTCTTTCAACTAGAACACTTTACAATACAGCTCATGAGTCTATTATATAGATCTCATGCAAACAATAATTAGACATCTAATTACAATAATTAGATCCATAGCTCGAGACTAAAATTGACCCTTAACATGCAAACAACTGGTTCGTTAACTAGTTGTTCATCAACAAACAGTTCTGGAACCGCACAAGGGACCAACGTCAGTCCCTGTCTGCTTGGAAGTGACCGACGTCGGCCGACTCCTGATCGATGTCGGTTGCTCTGATACTGTGTATGACCGACGTCGGTTGATCAGACTGACGTCGATTGCTCTGCCACTCAGCAACCTCCTCTTGTTTGCATCCTGGTGAAGCTTTTAGCTCCACAACCTAACAAATATTATATTTTCTCTATTTTTTTGGAAGTTGATATTTCCTTAAATTTGTTATATTTTCTCTATTTTTAAAAAAAATTTAATTAAACGTAATATTTTAAATCTCTTGCCCTAATTTTTAGAATGTTCCTTAAATTTGTAATTATTTTTCAATTTTTTAAAATTGTACTTTAATTTACTAATTTTTTAAAACATTTTATCTATTTTAAATTTTCCTTATTTGTTACATTTTTCCTATTTTTTATTTTTTTAAATTTCGTTATTTGTTACATTTTTCTTATTTTTTATTTTATAAAATTTAATTTAACATAATTTTTCAAATTTGCCTTGCTCTAATTTGTAAAATATTCTCTAAATTTTGTAATTAATTTTCAATTTTTTATAGTTGTACTTTAATTTACTAATTTTTTAACATTTTCTCTATTTTAAATTTTTCTTATTTATTAGATTTTTCCTATTTTTTAAAATTTCTTTGTTACATTTTCCTTATTTTTTATTTTTTAAAATTTAATTTAACATAATTTTTCAAATTTGCCTTGTTCTAATTTTTAGAATATTCTCTAAAATTTGTAATTAATTTTCAATTTTTTTGCTCTGCATAAAAGTTTGAATTTTTGCTCATTTAATTATTATTTTTTTTAAAATTTAATTTAACATAATTTTTCAAATTTGCCATGTCTTAATTTTTAAAATATTCTCTAAATTTTTTAATTAATTTTCAATTTTTTTTGCTTTGCATAAATGTTTGAATTTTTGCTCATTTAATTATTTTCCCTTTTATTGGTTTCACTTTAAATTTGTAAATTTTATCTTATTATTTCATAGAAAAATCTATCTAATTTAACATAATATTTCATATTTGCCTTATCTTTTTGAATTTTCCTTAATTTAATTTAATCTTTTAAATTTTTTTCTAAGTTACCCAAAAAAAAAATTGTTTAAATTTTGAACTTTTGTTAATTTAATCTAATCTTTCAAAAAAATTCTAAGTTGTCCAAAAATTTTTCCCCTATTTTGTTGTCATAGATTACTATGTTTTTTCAAATTTGTCAGAAATGTTTTTGTCAAAAATTTGTTGAAGTTGCTCTCTTTTTTAAATTGTCCAATTTTTTTTTCTAATTTGTTGTCATAATTTATTGTGTTTTTTCAAACGTATTGAAGTTGCTCAAAATATTTTGAATATTCACTAATTAACAAAATTATTAATTTTTTTATAGAAAAATCTATCTAATTGAACATAATATTTCATATTTTCTAATTGAATCTAATCTTTCAAATTTTTTTGTGAGTTGCAGAATTTTTTTTTGAATTATTCAAAATTTTCATATTTTTTGAAAATTTGATAATTTATTAAATAGTTTGAATTTTTCTAAAATTTATTAATATAATGTATTTTTTAAATTTTTCTTAAATTGTACTTATTTGTTTATTTTTTTGAATTTTTCTAAATTGTAGAAGTTTCCAAGATTGATGAAATTTTAATTATCTAATTTCTTGATATTTTCTTAAATTTGTTACATTTTCCCTATTTTCAAAAAAATTAATTTGACCTGTTCTAATTTTTAGAATATTTCCCAACTCTATAATAAATTTTCAATTTTTTGTTTTGCATAAATATTTTAAATTTTCGCTCATTTAGTTTAAATTTATTGACATTTTCCTAATTTGTCTTTATTTTTTTCACAAAAAATTTCTATTTACTTTATATTATACAAATTATTTGGTTTTCTCTTAAAGTTGTCATATTTTCTAATTTTTCAAATTTGCCCTTGCTCTAATTTTTAGAAATTTCTTTAAATTTGTAATTAATTTTTAATGTTTTGCATTGTGTAAATGTTTGAATTTGTATTGATTTAATTAAAATTTACCTAAGTTTTTCTAATTTACCTTAATTTTTCACCAAAAAAAATCAAGATTTCTTTATATTATACCAATTTTTTGCTTTTCCTTTCATATTTTCCCCTTTAAAAAAAATAACATTAAAATTTTTATTTTCCCTTATATTGAGAATTTTTTTAACTTTATCAAATTTACTTTTATGTTTCAATTATTTTTTGCCCAATTTAACCCTTAAGAAAAGGTGAAAGTGAAGATTTTATTTTTTCCTAAATTGAGAATTTTTCTATAACTTCATCAAATTTACTGTAAAGTATCAATTTTTTTTTTTTTTTTTTTTTTCCAACTTAACCAAATTTTTTGAATTTTCACTAATTTCATCTTTTATTTCATATATATATAATTTATAATCTTTTAAAATTGCCTTAAATTTCTTCTATTTTTGAGTTTTGAAATTTCCCTTTCACGAAATTTGCCTTAAATTTTTGAATTTTTGCTAAGTTATCTTTGTTGATTTTACCTTAAACTTGCAAATTTTATCTTATTATTTCATAAAAACATCTATCTAATTTAACATAATATTTTAGATTTACCTCATCTTTTTTAATTTTCGTTGATTTAATTTAATCTTGTAAAATTTCTCGTAAGTTTCTTAAAAATTCTTTTTGTTTCAATTTTTTGCTAGTCTGTTCTCATAATTTGTTTTTTTTTCTAATTTCAGCTTAAATTTGCAAATTTTATCTTATAATTTCATAGAAAAATCTATTTGATTTAACCTAATATTTTAGATTTGCCTCATCTTTTTAAATTTTGTTGATTTAATTTAATCTTTTGAAATTTCTCTAAGTTTCTTAAAAATTCTGTGTTTCAATTTTTTGCTAGTTTGTCCTCATAACTTCCCTATTTTTTTCAACTTTGTCAAAATGCTTTTGTCAGAAATTTGTTGAAGATGCTATCAATATTTTCAATTTTCCAAAAATTTGTTAATGTAATTTTTTGAATTTTTTCAAAATTGTCATTTTTTTACTTTAATTTTTAGAATTTCTTGTAAATATCTTTAATTTGTCATAAATTTCATAATTTATTTTTGATTTAACCAATTTGTCTTAATCTTTTGTTGAAATTGTCTTTCAGATTATAGTTGTCTTATAATTTAATCCAATTTTCCAAATTTGTCTTAATTTTTAAAAATTCTCCCAAACTTGTAATAAATAGTATTAGAATTTAATCTAATTTTTCAAAATTTCTCCAAAACTTTGTAAAATTTGTATGTCTTTTAAATTTTTCTTTAAATTGCACTTTAATTTACTAATTTCTTAATATTGTTCTAAATTTGTAGAATTTGTAATTGCAATTAAGTTTTGTTGATCTGCTTTAGAATGGTTTTAGCTTCCCTAACTTTTTCTAAATTGCACTTTAATTTATTTATTTTTGTTTTTCAAATTTTTTTTAAAAAAATGCATTTTAATTTAAAAAATACATAAATAAATTAAAGTGCAATATAAGTTCTCTTGATTTGCTTAAGAATGGTTTTAGCTTCTCTAGCTTCTTCTAAATTGCACTTTTATTTATTTATTTTAGTTTTTTCATTTTTTTTAAATTGCACTTTAATTTAAAAAACTAAAATAAATAAATTAAATTGTAATATAAGTTTTGTTGATCTATTGAAGAATGGTTTTAGCTTCCCTAACTTCTAAATTGCATTTTAATTTATTTAGCTTAGATTTTTAAATTTTTTCTAAATTACATTTTAATTTAAAAAACTAAAATAAATAAATTAAAGTGCAATATAAATTCTACTGATCTGCTTAAGAATGGTTTTAACTTCCCTAACTTCTTCTAAAAGTTCTATTGATATGCTTAAGAATGGTTTTAGGTTCCCTAACTTCTTCTAAATTACACTTTAATTTATTTATTTTAGTTTTTTAAACTTTTTCTAAATTGCATTTTAATTAATTTATATAGTAGCTTCTTCATTATTATTTTTTTGTTTTGTTTTTATTGATTAACTAATTTGTCATATTCAAATTAGTCTTGAATTTTTTTTAAAAAAATGTCTTAATATGTTGAAGTTTGCTGTCAGATTATGATTTTTTACTTCATCTTCATTATTTTAGCTTTTTTTTTATTATTATATTTTTATTTTTTTAAATATTATAATTTTAGCTCCATTATTATTTTACCATTATTATTATTATTATTATTATTATTATTATTATTATTATTATTATTATTATTATTATTATTATTATTATTATTAATAAATGTCATAATTTTAATTTTTTATTCATTATTATTTTAGTTTCTTTATTATTATTTTTTGGTTTTTTTTAAATGTCATAATTTTTGCAATTGCTTCATTATTATTTTACCTTCATTATTATTTTTTTATTTTTTAAATGTCATAATTTTAACTTCTTCTAGCTTATTATTTTTTTTTATGTTTTTTTTAAATGTCATAATTTTAGCTTCATTATTTTTATTTTTTATTTTTGAAATGTCATAATTTTAGTTATTATTATTATTATTATTATTATTATTATTATTATTATTATTATTATTAAATGTCTTAAATTTAACTTCTTTTTCATATATATATATATATATATATATATATATATATATATATATATATATATATATAAATAATTAATGTAATTTTTCAAATTCGCCATAATTTATTTCTTGGAGAGTTTTATGCTAAGGTTTGTTTCGAATTTGTTTTTTTTAAATGATTTATTTTAGCTTATTCTTCATTATTAGTTTGGATTCTTCATTATTATTTTTTTGTTTTTTAAATGTCATAATTGTTTATTTGATTTAATCAATTTGTCATTTTCTAATTTATTTCAATTTTGTTTTTTTAAATGTCTCATCATCATCATCATCATCATCATCATCATCATCATCATCATCATCATCATTATTAAAAACTTGGTAAACTTTTTAACGTGATCAGCGCTGCTGGCTAGACATGACTAATACTGGTATTATGGGGTCTAGGGGGTAACTCGAACACTGGACCTGCAGAGCTGCAATGAAAATACCTGACCAGTCGACCACGCCCCCGACCTTTTAGCTTTATTATTATCATGTTTTTATTTTTTAACTAAAAGAGGGGTAAAAATTTATTGAAAAAACGGAACAGGAAACAAGGAGAATTACATAGCTTTGTCCTGGTCAACAAGTTGGACCAGTTTTTGAAATAGATTCAGAGGAAGCATCGTATGATCAAGAATATTTCACTCCGAGCCATGCTCAGAGGCCCATTTAACCAAACTATCATTATTATTTTACCTTCATTATTATTTTTTTGTTTTTTAAATGTCATAATTTTAACTTCTTCTAGCTTATTGTTTTTTTTGTTTTTTTTCAAATGTCATAATTTTAGCTTCTTTCATTATTATCTTTTTGTTTTTATTTTAAATCAAATAATAATAATAATAATTATTATTATTATTATTATTATTATTATTATTATTATTATTATTATTATTATTATTATTATTATTATTATTAAATGTCTTAAATTTAACTTCTTTTTCATATTATATATATATATATATATATATATATATATATATATATATATATAATTTTTCAAATTCGCCATAATTTATTTCTTGGAGAGTTTTGTGCTAAGGTTTGTTTCAAATTTGTTTTTTTTAAATGATTTATATTAAGCTTATTCTTCATTATTAGTTTGGATTCTTCATTATTATTTTTTTGTTTTTTAAATGTCATAATTTTTTATTTGATTTAATCAATTTGTCATTTTCTAATTTATTTCGATTTTGTTTTTTTAAATGTCTTACTTTTAGCCTTTTTTTCATTACTATTATTATTATTATTATCATTATTATTATTATTATTATTATTATTATTATTATTATTATTATTATTATTATTATTATTATTATTATTATTATTATTTAAAAGCCTGGTAAACTTTTTAACGTGACCGCCGCTGCTGGCTAGACACCGACTAATATCGGTACCACGGAGCCTAGGGGGTAACTCGAACACTGGACCTGCAGAGCCGCAACAGAACTACCTGACCAGTCGACCATGCCCCCCGACCCTTTAGCTTTATTAATATCATGTTTTTTAAAACTAAAAGAGGGGTAAAAATTTATTGAAAAAACAGAACGGGAAACAAAGAGAATTACATAGCTTTGCCCTGGTCAACAAGTTGGACCAGCTTTTGAAATAGATTCAGAGGAAGCATCGTATGATCAAGAATATTTCAGTCTGGGCCGTGCTCAGAGGCCCATTTAGCCAAACTATCAACTACACCATTCCACTCGCAAGGGATATGCCTAAAAGACACAGACTCCAAAGAGGTACATAGCTGGAGGATCTGGTGAACAATCGCGGTCAAATGCCAATCCGTAGTCCCAAAGTTCCTTTTATTCAATAAGTTGACAACTACCTGTGAGTCTGACTCGCAGATAATTCTGCGCCAACCATGTTGGCAGCACTGCTACACCGCACCCAAGATAGCCATGGCTTCCATAAGGTTATTTGTGTGGTAGCCCTTGTAGATAGAAAAACAAAATTGGATATTACCATTGCTATCTCACCCAACTCCTCCAGTACCCGCCATACCAAGATTTCCCCGCGAGGAGCCATCGGTGTTGACTTTTAACACTTCAGCCGCAGGGGGAGTCCAGTGCCCTGCGCGATTGACAGGGTGCGGCCGCTGACTAGATTCACTCGCTGGGTGCGTGGGAGGAGCAGCGAGATAGTTGCTGGGGATATCCAAAGAGAGACGCGAGTAAATGGCAGCATCCACAGTGTCCAGTCCCACATCCCTATTACATTTAACTTGGATAGTTTCCTGAATAGAATTAGTAATTCTCCCCCACAGAAGCCTGAGCTCTAAGTGCATATCATGAAAGATCCTTCTGTTCCTCTCAAGCCAAATATGCCACAGAATAAAGGACGGGCCAATGGACCAAGCCACCTGAAGGGCAGGAGCCTTGGAGGGAGGGTGGCCTAAACGGTCCCAAAATTCAATCAGAGAAGACGCGTGCCAGCAAGAGCATCCCCATGCCTGCCACGAGAGGTGCCAAATCTGTTTGGCAAAAGGGCACTGGAAGAAGAGGTGAGGAACCGTCTCCTCACTGTTGCAACATAAACCACATATGGAGGGCCCCTAGAAGCCCCGTTTATAGAGATTGTCCCAAGTAAGACACCTATTGTGGACCAGCACCCAGAGAAAAAAGTTGCACTTAGGCGATGAAAACCGATTCCACAATTTCTTTTACCAAGAGGTCTTCGTTATGCCAAAAAATTGCTTTGTCAGAGCCAGGTACCCTAAGGAAACATAATACTTCCCATAAGGGGCGCCTCCCCAAGCCAAAACATCGCGCTCCTGCGAAGCGCTGCATCCTCTAGAAGCCAGAATCTGGGCTAACTCCATTCACTCCCCCATAGAGCCTCTCGGTGGCCAGTCTGAAGAATTCTTCCACCGATAACCCACCGCCATGCCCAGGTCGAAGGCCTCATTATAATGAGCCACTGTATTCCATCCAGCCGTAAGGAAAGAATCACTAAAAGGCTGGAGGTGTGGGTGGGAGGATAAGAGAGGAGGAGACCCATCCCAAAAGTCGCTCCAAAAGAGGGCCTCGGTACCACTGTTGTAGATCCAAAAGAGACTACGTTTCCTCATAATTTATTTTTTGAAGAGTTTTGTGCTAAGTTTTGCTCAGAATTTGTCTTTTTTAAATGTCTTAATTTTAGTTTCTTCATTATTGATTGTTTTGACTTTTTTATTGTTATTTAATTATTTTTTAAATGTTATAATTTTAGCTTCTTCATTATTACTTTTTTGTTTTTGTAAATGTCATAATTTTTTATTTGATTTAATCAATTTGTCATTTTCTAATTTGTTTAGATTTTGTTTTTTAAATGTTTTAAATTTAGCTTTTTTTTTAATTATTATTTTAGCTTCATTATTATTATTATTTTATTTAAATGTCATAATTTAATATAATTTTTCAAATTCCTCATAATTTATTTTTTGGAGAGTTTTGTGCAAAGTTTTGCTAAAAATTTGTCTTTTTTAAATGTCTTAATTTTAGTTTTTTCATTATTGTTTTGACTTTTTTTAATTGTTATTTAATTATTTTTTTTAAATGTCATAATTTTAGCTTCTTCATTATTACTTTTTTATTTTGTAAATGTCATAATTTTAGCTTCTTCATTATTATTTTTTATTTTTTTAAATGTTATAATTTTAGCGTTTTTATTATTATTTTAGCTTCATAACTATTATTATTATTTTTTAAATGTCATAATTTCAGCTTCATTATTATTTTAGCGTTTTATTTATTATTAATTTTTTGTTTTTTTAAATGTCATAATTTTAGTATCATCTTTATTATTTTAGCTTCTTCATTATTATTTTTTAGTTTTTTTAAATGTCATAATTTTAGCTTCTTCATTATTATTTTTTAGTTTTTTTAAATGTCATAATTTTAGCTTCTTAATTACTATTATTATTTTTATTTTTTTTAAATGTTATAATTTTAGCTTCTTTTTCATTATTATTTTCTTGCTTTTTTAAATGTCATAATCTTAGATTTTCCTTATTATTTTTTCTTCATGATTATTTTAAGTTCTACATTAATATTATTTTGTTTTTTAAAATGCATAATTTTAGCTTCATTATTATATATTTGTTTTTTTAAATGTCATAACTTAATTATTATTATTTTATTTTTTTTAAATGCAAAAATTTTAGCTTCTTTATTGTTATTATTGCCTTTTTTTTTCATTATTATTTTTTTGTTTTTTAAAATGTCATAATCTTCACTTCTTCATTATTCTTATTTTAAATGTCATAATTTTAGCTTCTTCGTTATTATTATTTTAAATGTCATAATTTTAACGTCATTATTATTTTAACTCTTTCATCATCATTATTTTTTTATTTTTTTAAATGTCAAAATTTTAGCTTCTTCAATATTATTTTAATTTCTACTTCTTTATTATTATTTTATTTTTGTAAATGTCATGATTTTAGTTTCTTCATTATTATTTTAACTGAATTATTATTTTTTTATGTAATTTTAAATGTCTTAATTTTAATTTCTTCATTATTATTTTAGATTCTTCATTTTTTTTTAAATGTCATAATTTTAGCTTCATTAATATTTTAGCTTCTTTATTATTATTATTTTAGCTTCTTCATTATTATTAATTTTTTCCTTTAATTGTCATAATTTTAGTTTATTCTTCATTATTCTTTTTCATTTTTTTAAATGCCATAAATTTAGTTTCTTCCTGATTATCTTTATGTTTTTTAAATGTCATAATTTTAGCTTCATTATTATTTTCTATATTTTTAAATATCATAATTTTAACATCTTATTCATTATTATTTTATCATCATCATCATCATCATCATCATCATCATCATCATCATCATCATCATCATCATCATCATCATCATCATCATCATCATCATCATCATTGTTATAATTTTACTTCTTTATTATTATTTTTTTCTTAAATGCCATAATTTTAACTTTTTATTCATTATTATTTGAGCTATTATTATTATTATTATTATTATTATTATTATTATTATTATTATTATTATTATTATTATTATTATTATTATTATTATTATTTCGTCATAACTTAAGCCGCATCTTCATTATTATTTTTTTATTTTTTTAAATGTCATAATTTTCGCTGTCTTCATTATTATTTTTTTGTTTCTTTAAATGCCATAATTTTAGTTGATTCATTATTATATTTTTATTTTTTTAAATGTCATAATTTTAGTTTCATTAATTGTTTTTGTTTTTTTTAAATGTCATAATTTTAACTTCTTCATTAATATTTTTTTGTTTTTTTTAAATGTCATAATTTTAACTTCTTCATTATTATTTTATCTTTTTCATTATTATTATTAGTTTTTAAATGTTGTAATTTTAACTTTTTCTTCAATATTATCCTTCTGTTTTTTTTAAATGTCACAAGTCTAGCTTTGTTGTTATTTTTTTTTTTAAATGTCATAATTATAACTTCCTTTTCACCATTATTTTAGCTTTTTCATCATCATCATCATCATCATCATCATCATCATCATCATCATCATCATCATCAAATGTCACAATTTTAGTTTCTTCCTCATTATTATTTTAGCTTCATCATTATTATTATTATTATTATTATTATTATTATTATTATTATTATTATTATTATTATTAAAAATGTTACAAGTTCAGCTTTTTCAATATATTTTAGCTTCTTCATTCTTATTTTTTTATTTTTTTAAATATTATAATTTTAGTTGCTTTTTCATTATTAATTTAGTTTTTTCTTCATTATAGCGTCATTATTATTTTAGCTTCTTAAATATTATTTTTTTTTATTTTTTTAAATGTCATAATTTTAATTTCATTATTATTTTAGCTTTTTCATTATTATTTTATTTAAATTTCATTATTTTAGCTTCTTCATTATTATTATTTTTTTCTTTAAATGCCATAATTTTATTTTATTTTTCATTATTGTTTTAGCTTCATTATATTATTATTATTATTATTATTATTATTTAAATGTCATAATTTTAGCTTTAGCTGCTTTTTAATTATTATTATTTTTTTAAATGACATAATTTTAACTTTTTTTTTCATTATTATTTTAGCTTTATTATTTTTCATTTTTTAAAATGTCATAATTTTAGCTTCTTTTTTATTATTATTTTAGCTTTATTATTATTTTTTTTATTTTTTTAAATGTCATAATTTTAACAACTTTATTATTATTATTATTATTATTATTATTATTATTATTATTATTATTATTATTATTATTATTATTATTATTATTATTATTATTATTATTTTTTCTTTGAAGTTCTTCATTATTATTTTTATTTTTTCTTCATTATTATTTTAGCTTCTTCATTATTATGTTTTTATATTTTTAATATTTTAGTTTCTTCATTATGATTTTTTTGTTTTTTAAAATGTCATAATTTTATATTCTTTTGCACTATTATTATTTTTAAACATCTTAGTTTTAGGTTCATCATCATCATCATCATCATCATCATTTCATAAGTTCAACTTCAATTATTTTAGCTTCTCCTTTATTATTACTTTAAATGTTATAATTTTAGTTGCTTTTTCATTATTATTTTTTTTTGTTTTCTTAAATGTCATAATTTTAGCTTCTTCTTTATTATTATTTTAACTTATTAAATATATATATATATTTTTAAAAAAAGTCATAATTTTAACTTCTTCATTATTATTTTATTTCTTTAAATGTCATATTTTTATCTTCATTATTTTAGCTTCTTCATTATTATTATTATTTTTTAAATGTCATACTTTTAGCTTCTTGATTATTATTTCAACTTCTTCGTTATTATTATTATTTTATTTATTTTTAAATGTTTTAATTTTAGCTTCTTTATTATTATTTTAACTTTTTATTTATTTATTTTTTTCAAATGTCATAATTTTAGTTTTTTTTTCATTATTATTATTTATTTATTTTTATAAGTTTTAATTTTAACTTCATTATTAATTTTTTATTTTTTTTAAATGACTTAATTTTAACTTCTTTTTCACTGTTATTTTCTATGCTTCATTATTTTTTTAATTTTTTTTTATGTCATAATTTTAGCTTCTTTTTCATTATTACTTTTAGCTTCTTCGTTATTATTTTTTTATTTTTTAGATGTCATAATTTTAGCTTCATTATTATTTTTTTGTTTTTTTTCAGTGTCTTAATTTTAGTGTCTTCATTATTGTTTTAGTTTCTTAATTATTATCTTAGTTTCTTCTCCATTAAGATTTTTTTGTTTTTTTAAATGTCATGATTTTATTTTTTTCATGAATATATTTTTTAATTGTCTTAGGTTTAGTTTCTTCGTCATTATTATTTTAGCTTCTTCATTTGTATATAGATGGGCTTGTTATTTATTATTATTTTAACTTCTTTATTATTATTTTTTTAAATGTCATAATTTTTGCATCATCATTTAGATGTAATATATTTAGCTTCATTATTTTTTTTGTTTTTTTAAAATGTGATAATTTTAACTTCATTATTATTATTTTTTTAAATGTTATAATTCTAGTTGCTTCTTCATTATTATTTTTTTGGTTTTTTAAATGTCATAATTATAGCTACTTTTTTATTATTATTATTATTATTATTATTATTATTATTATTATTATTATTATTATTATTATTATTATTATTATTATTATTATTATTATTATCATTATCAAATGTCATAATTTTAACTTTTTCATTATTTTTTATTTTATTGTTTTATATGTCATAATTTTAATTTCTTTTTCATTATTATTTTAGCATCTTCTTTATTATTATTTTTTTTGATGTCATAGTTTTAGCTTCATTATTATTATTATTATTATTATTATTATTATTATTATTATTATTATTATTATTATTATTATACTTTTAGTTTCTTCTTCATTATTTTTTTTTAAATGTCATAATTTTAGTTTTTCTTCATTCTTTTTTTTTTTTAAATTTTAAGTGTCATAATTTTAGCTTCATTATTATTTTAGTTTCATTATTGTTTTTTTTTTTTTTTTAAAAGAATGTCATAATTTTTTTAACTAAAAGAGGGGTAAAAATTTATTAAAAACGAGAAGAAAACAACAGTTACAACACATTACCCTGGTCCACCAATTGAACCAGTTTTTGATGTAAACTCCTGGGAAGCATCTTAAGATCAGAAATGCTCCATGAAGGTCCATTCTCTGAAGCCCATTTAGCAAGACAATCCGCAACACCATTCCACTCGTGAGGAATGTGTTTGAAAGAAACCAAATACAAGGAAGAACTTAAGTGCAGTATCTGCTAAATAACAACATTTAGGTGCCAATCCACCTTACCAGGATTACCTTTATTCAGCAAATTAACAACAATTTGCGAGTCCAATTCGTAGACAATGTTACACCAGCCATTTTGACAACAAGCTTTCACCGCCTCCAGGATGGCCATGGCTTCCATGAGGTTATTTGTATGCTGTCCTTTATAGATCGAGAAGAGAAATTGAATACTCCCAATGCTATCCCGACCAATGCCGCCAATGCCAGCAGCCCCTGGGTTCCCCCGTGAGGAGCCATCAGTATTAATTTTAATGACTCCATCCTCAGGAGGAGTCCAACGACCAACTCTACACACAGGACGCAAACGCTGACTGTTACCTCTCACCGAATGGCAGCTCGGTCCAGCAGCGCACCCCAAGTTCGGCTCCAACCCAAGCCGGGTACAAATGGTCGCGGCTTTAGGGTTCGTAACATTCTCCCTAGCACACTTAACATGCAAAGTTTCTTGCATCGAACATATAACGTGCGCCCACAGAATTTGCAGCTCCAGCTGGGCGCCCCTAAATATCCTTCTATTCCTTTCAATCCACAGGTTCACTAATATAAAAGAGGGGCCAACTAACCAGGCGTTTTGTAAAAAGGAATTCTTCATAGGAGCATGACAGATCGACCCCAAAAATCCACCAAAGAAGAAGCATGCCAGCAGGGCAGACCCCACACATTCCACCACAAATGCCACATCTGCTTAGCATACATACACTGGAAAAAAATGTGAACTCTAGTTTCCTCACTGCTATGACATAGAACGCACCTAGAGGGCCCCTGAAATCCCCAATTGTAGAGATTATCCCAGGTGAGACACCTGTTGTGAGTAAGCAGCCAGAGAAAAAAGTTACACTTAGGCCAAGATGTCTGATTCCAAATTTTTTTCCCCATAAAAATTGCCCTCCTCCAAAGGATTGCATAGTTAGAGCCAAATATCTAGAAGACATAGAGTATTGGCCAGTATCATCCCCTCCATATGCAAGGACATCCCATCCTTGCAGGGAGCTACATCTTCTGAAAGCAAGGATTTGAGCTAATTCCCTCCTATCTTCTTTCGATCCCCCGAGCAGCCAATCAGAAGAATCTTTCCACTTGTAATCAACAGTAGTTCCCATATTAAAAACTTCTTTGTAATGCGCCACCGTATGCCACCCAGCCGAATGAAAAGAAGCACCTAAAGGCTGCAAATGCGGATGTGAAGATAAGAGCGGTGGCTCTCCATCCCATGAGTCTCTCCAGAAGAAGGCGTTCACCCCACTATTGCAAGCCCAAAACAGGCTATGTTTCACCAGCTGAGCTCCCAGCTTGAGAGTACTCCACACCATTGATCCTCTGCCCTCAAGAGGAAGCTTGAAAATCACATGAGGATCCACTCCCGAGAAATACTTAGCAGACAAAATTTGGGCCCAAAGGGACGAATAATTGGAACACCATCTCCAATAAAGCTTGGCAGCAAGGGCTTGACTGGCCAGAATAGCAGAGCGCAAGCCGAGGCCCTCTTCCTGCTTTGGTCTACAAATAGTAGCCCAATTAATAAGGCTCCATTTGTTATTCTGCAGGTTTCTGCTCCAAAGAAATTGTCTAGCAAGGGCATCAAATTCCTTCAGGAAGTGGGCTGGGGCAGCCTGCACCATACTGTAATATATGGGAAGCGCCTGGATAACCAATTGAAGAAGAGTCACACGGCCAGCAGTAGACAGCCATCTATGGGTCCAATGACTAACTTTTTGCCTCAATTTGTCATGAATATTCTGCCAAAAAAGTCTAGGCTGCCTTCCCACCACAATGGGAATACCAAGATAAGTAACCAGAAGGATCTGAGTCTGAAACCTCAAAATGGCCGCAATCCTTCTCTGAATAAGCTCTGGAGTGTTGAAAAAGAAGATAGAGGACTTATGATTATTAATTTTCTATCCAAAAGCTGCCAGGTAATTGTCCAATGTGTGTCAAAAAGCCACCGCTTCTCTTATTCGAGCTCTCCCAGCCAAAATAGTGTCGTCCACAAATTGGAGATGGGTTAGGGTAGTTATCCCATCCCCCCATCTCCATTCCTATAAGGCGTTCTGAGAAACATGATATTTGAAGAGCCGCCCAAGACCCTCAGCCAGAATGATAAACAGGTATGGGGACAGCGGATCCCCCTGACGAAGACCTCTAGAGGCACCAAAAAGCTCAAAAGGTGTCCCATTGATAAGGACCAAAAAAGAAGGCGTCGTGACACAGCTCAACACCCATCGGATCCAATTCTGGTTAAAACTAAATGCCGAAAGGACTTTTTGCAGAAATCTCCAGCTAACTCTGTCATAAGCTTTGGCAAGATCAAGCTTAATAAACATGGCACGTTCCTGAGAAGTACTCATAGAATGAATAGCTTCCGAAGCTATAACAACTCCATCCAGAATCTGCTTGCCAGCCACAAAACCCCCTTGTTCCTTCGAGATAAGTCTGGGAAGAAAATCTTTAAGCCTCTGCGCTATAAGCTTAGTAATGATTTTATAGACAACATTGCAAAGTGCAATGGGTCTATACTCATCCAATTGAAAAGCCTGCTCTTTCTTCGAAATAAGAACGAAAAATGTAGCATTTAGAGCTTTAAGCATTTCTTTACTGGAGTAAGATTCTTGTATGACCTCCATCAGGTCCTGCTTGATGATACTCCAGAAGTCCTGAAAAAAATCAGCTAGGAATCCATCCGGGCCTGGGGCTTTACCTCTCTTCATGCTGAATACCACCTCCTCAACCTCTGTCATTCCGATCGGCCTAATGAGAAATTCATTCATTTCCGCACTCACCAACGGGGGAATGCAAGAAAGGACTGTATTTTTAGCCCCTTCATCTGGCAGTGGATCGCCAGCAAAGAGAGCTGAAAAGAACCAGATAGCTTCCCCATTAATAGCTTGGGAAGAGGTTAAGCGTGTCCCATCCTGAATAACAAGAGAAGAAATGACGTTTCTATTTCTCCGCGCCTGAACAGACTTATGGAAAAAAGCCGTATTCTTATCCCCTTCCTGAAGCCAGTCAATATGTGCCTTTTGCTTCCAATAAATTTCTTCCCGAAGTTCCCACTCAGCAAGGGTGTTAGCAACTCTAGATTCCTCCAGACGAAGCACTTTCGAGAACCCACAGTCTCTTATTTGTAACCACATCTAACCCATCTTGAGCCATCTTCCTCATGCAATGTAAGTTGCCAAAACAATTTCTATTCCAGATCTGCAACTTTCTCTTAACATACTGAAGTTTTTTGAGAAAAGAATACATAGCAGTACCATGAGCCGGGCCCCCCTGTCTCCACCACAGGCCAATGCAGTCATGAAGAGATGGGTCACGAAGCCACATCCGCTGAAACTTAAAGGGAGGTTTTTTAGGCCCCTCAATAAGATTGATGGAAAGCATAATGGGCCAATGGTTCGAACCTTTCCAGTCCAAGATTTCCAAGCTGAGAGAGAAAGCACTAGACTTCCAAAAGTAAGAGACCAAAAATCCATCCAGACGTTTCGAGATGGCAGCATTACCAGTTCTTCTGTTGCTCCAGGGGAATAGCCCATTTGAGGGTCTAACATCAGAGAGGCACAGTAACTCAACATTATGGCGAAGACAATCAGAAGAGGGGCCAAGACGAGACAGTCCACCTCTTTTCTCCTCCAAGTTCAGCACTGCATTAAAGTCACCCGTAACAATCCATGGTAGGAATGGATGACAACTGCGAACATAGCGAATATGTTCCCAAAGCTGAAGTTGTCCATCTATATCAACAGGCGCATAAACATTTGTGACTAGAATTAGCTCCTCGGTGTCAAGAGAAGAGGCAACCATAGAAAGAGCTGATAGGCAGGATAACCAATGAAGTGGCAAGATTTTCTATGGGTCCCAGCACATGGCCAAACCACCTGAGCTCCCCAGTGCACCCACAGCCTGATATTGGCCAAATAACCATATGTTTGGCATACAAGCAAACAACGAGTCAACCGACAATTTGGTTTCCTGGATACAGAGAATATCCGGAGAATGATCCATCACCAATCTACAAGTAGCTTTTTGTCTAGGGCAGCTATTCAAACCCCTCACATTCCATGATAAGACAATCATTGAGTGAATTGGGGGAAGTGTTCATCTAAGGTTTTAACAACCCCTCATTCCACCAGTAAGTCTCTTGTAAGTTTAATTTTATCTAAGTCCTTCCTTCGCCCAGCTTTGGAGGGAATGGAAGAGTTAACTTTCTTGAATGGCCTCTGCATTAGACCAAGTGCTGAAGAAGAACCCTTGTCTTTCCTGCCAGCATCAACTTCCTTAACTAAATCAGCCCATCTAACTTCCTTATCATGTTGTACACACTCAGCTTCAAGTGATCCTTCATTCGGCCTCATAAAACTCTCTAAAGTCGGTTGAGGCATCATAACCTGATCCTCAATAGGGCCTGATAATTGCTTATCAAATTCTAAAGCTTCCCCCTGGTCCTCAGCCGGAATGCCATCCTCAATGGCCATACTATCCAGAGCCTCAAACCTGTTAAATCCCAAGTCCATTTGCCTGTCAACATTCCTACGTTTCTGGCCTCCTCCTTTCATACGGCGCCTTATTCTTGTAAACCCATCCATACCAGCGCTAGTTTGATCAGCTGATCCTTGTGCCAAGCTTTCATTGTTTGCTAGATTTTTCCCTTTTACAGCGTTGTCTGATTGAGTTTTTGCATTGGCATAATGAATCGGTCTACTAATTCCTTTTTCGAAAATTGTTGCATTTGGTGCTAAAGATTCAGGGTTTATCCCGCTATCTTTGGCAGCCTGAGGGCACTGGCGATGCAAATGCCCATAGACGTGACAAATTTGGCAACGAAAAGGGATAGATTCATAATCTATCTGTTGAATCTAGGACGAGGAGGCCATACAAATCTCTATGGAATCCGGCAAAGGATTATTTAAATCAATGTCAACACACGCGCGCATAAGAAATTACCTTTTTGTCCAGTGATTGATGAGCAATAGCTATCAGTGTTCCCAGCATGGCAGCTATCTGCCTGAGGATGTCCTCCCGCCAAAATTCCAAAGGAAGCCGTGGAAAGCGAACCCAGACTAGCACACAGGGTGGAAGTTCATCAGCTGAGTTAAAACCTACATGCCAGGGTTTAATAAAAAGCCCCACACGATCGTAGAAATAAGGCCCCCCCTCAAAAACTCGATTACGGTCCGATACTGAGGAAAAATTAACTAAAAAATAGCTATTTCCAGCCAACATAATGTCAAAGTCCCCTTCTATATGCCAAGAACGGCGAATCTAGGCTTCTAAGGCCGCTAGGGGGATTCGAATACCCAGAAACTTACAAATTAGTGTATGAGAGGAGAGATACTCAACATCATCTTGCACTGCCTCAGGGGGAATGACCAGAACTGGTCTGTCTTGTCTTCTCAATAAACACCCATTTACCTTGCTGATCTTTGAGCGCTCACTGATGTAAGTCGTTTCTTTACTGAGAGAATGCACCCCAGGTAGAGAACCGTCCTTCTTGGGGCCTGTCGACGGGCCGCCCAACGCTTCACCGCTCGCAGCCATCGCTCTTCAAGAATGTCATAATTTTAGCTTCATTATTATCTTTTTGTTTTTTTAAATGTCATAATTTTACTGTCTTCATTATTATTTTAACTTCATTATTTTTTAAAATATTATAATTTTCGTTGCTTCATTATTATTTTAGCTTCATTATTATTTTTTGTTTTTTAAATCTCATAATTTTAGCTTTATATATATATATATATATATATATATATATATATATATATATATGTATATGTATATAATTATTTTTTTTCTTTTTAAAAATGTCTTAATTTTAGCTTCATTATTATTATTTTTGTTTATATATATATATGTGTGTGTGTGTGTGTGTGTGTCATAATTTTAGATTCTTCTTCATTATTGTTTTTTTGCTTTTTTTTAAATGTCTTAATTTTAGCTTCATTATTATTGTTATTTTTTTTAAAATCACATAATTTTATTTTATTTTTAGCTTTTTTTTTTTAAATGTCATAATTTTATATTCTTCTTCATTATTATTTTTTGATTTTTTAAAATGTTTTAATTTTAACTTCATTTTTATTTTATCTTTATTATAATTTTTTTATTTTTTAAAAAGTCATAATTTTAGTGTCTTCTTTTCTATTATTTTAGCTTCATTATTATTCTTTTGTCTTTTTCAAATGTCTTAATTTTGTCTTCTTCATTATTATTTTAACATTTTCATTATTTTTTTAAATGTCATAATTTTATCTTCATTATTATTTTTTTGTTTTTTTATTGATTTAATCACTTTGTCATTCAAAATTGTTTAGAAATTGATTTTTTTTAATGTTTTAATTTTAGTTTCTTCATTATTATTTTTTTAAATGTCATAATTTTAGCTTCTTCACTAATATATATATATATATATATGAATGACTCAATTTTAGTTTTTTTTCATTATTATTTTAGCTTCTTGTTTATTATTATTTTTTTGTTGATGTCATAATTTTAGCTTTTTCTTCATTATTTTTTCTTTGTATTTTTAAAAGTCCTAATTTTAGCTTTATTTTTATTTTTTTATTTTTTTTAAAAGTATTAATTTTAGCTCCTTTATTATTATTATTATTATTATTATTATTATTATTATTATTATTATTATTATTATTATTATTATTATTTTTTAAAGTCTTAATTTTAGCTTCTTCTTCATTATTATTTTAGTGTTTTTCCAATTGTTATTTTTTTGATTTTTTAAATGACATAATTTTAACTGCTTCATTATTATTATTATTATCTTCATATTTCTAGCTTCTTCATTATTATTTTAGCAGCGTCTTCATTATTATTTTTTTAAAAGTTATAATTTTAGCTTCATTATTATTTTATCTTCATAATTATTTTTTTATTTTTTTAAATGTCATAATTTTAGTTTATTCCTCATTATTATTTTAGCTTCTTCGTTATTATTTTAATTTCTTTATTATTATTTTTTTGTTTTTTTAAATGTCATAATTTTAGTTTCTTTTTCATTATTATATTAGCTTCATTATTATTTTTTTGTTTTTTTAAATGTCAAAATTTAATCTAATTTTTTAAATTCGCCATAATTTATTTCTTGGAGAGTTTTGTGCTGAGTTTTATTTTGAATTTGTTTTTCTAAAATATCTTGTTTTTAACTTCTTCATTATTATTATTATTTTTTTCAAATGTCATAATTTAATCTAATTTTTTAAATTCTCCATTTATTTCGTAAAGTTTTGTTCTAAGTTTTCTTTGAAATTTGATTTTTGTAAATATCTTAATTTTAGCTTCATTATTATTTTAACTTTTTCTTCATTATTACTTTATATTCTTCATTATTATTTTAGTTTCTTCTTTATTATTATTATTTTTATTTTTTAAAATGTTATAATTTTATATTCTTCATTATTTTTTTATTTTTTTAAATGTCTTAATTTTAATTTCATTATTATTTTAGTTTCATCATCATCATCATCATCATCATCATCATCATCATCATCATCATCATCATCATCATCATCATCATGTCATAATTTTAGTATTTTCTTCTTTATAATTATATATATATATATATATATATAATTTCATAATTTTAATTTTTTTTTCATTATTAATTTTTTATTTTTTTAAATGTCATACTTTTAGCTTCATTATTATTTTAGCTTTTTCTTCACTATTATTTTTTTAATTTTTTAAATGTCATTATTTTGGCATCTCCATTATTATTATTTTTTAAAATGTGATAATTTTAAATTCTTCATTATTGTTTTTTTGTGTTTTTTAAATGTCATAATTTTAACTGCTTCTTGATTATTATTTTAGCTTCTTGATTATTATTATTTTTTTCTTTAAATGTTATAATT
Organism: Torreya grandis; assembly: GCA_037957365.1. Lineage (NCBI taxonomy): Eukaryota > Viridiplantae > Streptophyta > Pinopsida > Cupressales > Taxaceae > Torreya > Torreya grandis. Next base: position 2,383,381 of record JARHVA010002201.1, read on the forward strand.
TTATTTTCTTTTTCTGTATTATTTTAGCTTAGTTATTTTTTGTTTTTTTAAATGTTGCTTCTTCATTATTTTAACTTTTCATTTTTATTTTTTTAAATACCATAATTTTAGATTCATTATTATTTTATCTTCTCTTTCATTATTAATTTTTTATTTTTTTAAATGTCATAATTTTAGTTTCTTCATTATTATTATTTTTAATGTCATAATTTTAACTTCTTCAATATTATTTTTTTATTTTTTTAAATGTCATAATTTTAGCTTCTTCATTATTTTTTTTGTTTCTTAATTATTATTCTTTTTGTTTTTTTTAGTATCATAATTTTGGCTGCTTCATTAATTTTTAGCTTAATTATTATTATTTTATTTCTTTAAATGTCACAATTTTAATTGCTTCTTTTTTTTTTTTAAATGTCATAATTTTAGCTTTTTGATTATTAATTTAGTTGCTTCGTCGTTGTTATTATTATTATTATTATTATTATTATTATTATTATTATTATTATTATTATTTCTTCATTATTATTTTTATTAATATTAACTTCATTATTATTTTAGTTTTTTTTTAATAAATTATTCTAGATATTTCTTTATTATTATCTTTTTATTTTTTAAAATGTCATAATTTTAACTTCATTATTATATTAGTTTCTTATTCATTATGAATTTTTTGATTTTTTAAATATCATAATTTTATCTTCTTCTGCACTATTTTTATTTTTTATTTTTTGTCTTTGTTTTAGCTTCTTCATTATATTTTTTGTTGTTTTAAATATCATAAATTTAGCTTCTTCATTATTATTTTTTAGTTTTTTAAATGCCATAATTTTTTGCATATTCTTCATTATTATTTTTTAGCTTTTTAAAATGTCATAATTTTAGTTTCTTTATTATTATTTTAGCTTTTCCACAATATATATATATTTTTTTAAATGTGATAATTTTAATTTATTCATTATTATTTTTTTAAATGTCATAATTTTCACTGCTTCATTTTTTCTTCATTATTATTTTTTAGTTTTTTAAATGCCATAATTTTTGCATATTCTTCATTAATATTTTTTAGCTTTTTAAAATGTCATAATTTTAGTTTCTTCTTTATTATTATTTTAGCTTTTTCACTTTTTTTTTTAGTTTTTTAAAATGTGATAATTTTAATTTCTTCATTATTATTTTTTCAAATGTCATAATTTTCACTGCTTCATTATTATTTTAAATTTTTCTTTATTATTATTTTAACTTTTTCTTCATTACTATATTTTTGTTTTTTTAAATGTCATAATTTTAACTTCATCTCTTTTTTTAATGTCATAATTTTAACTTCATCTCTTTTTTTAATGTCATAATTTTAACTTCATTATTATTTTTAGCATTGTATTATTATTTTTTTGAATGTCATAGTTTTAGCTTCTTCATTATTATTTTTTTATTTTTTTGAATGTCTTCATTATTGTTTTATTATTTTTTTAATGTCATAATTTTAGCTTCTTTTTTTTTTTAAAATGTCATAATTTTTTTTTTTTTTTTTTTATTATTATTATTATTATTATTATTATTATTATTATTATTATTATTATTATAATAGCTATTATTTTTTAGTTTTTTAAATGTCATAATTTTAGTTTCTTCATTATTATTATTTTTTTAATATCATAATATTAGCTTCTCCATTATTATTATTTTGTTTTTTAAATGTCATAATTTTAGCTTCTTTATCACTATTATTTTTTTGTTTTTTCAAATATCACAATTTTAGATTCTTCTTGATTATTATTTTTTAGTTTTTTTATTTTTTTTTAAAAAATTATATATATATATATATATATATATATATATATATATATATATATATATATATATATATATATAAAGGAGGGGTAAAATTTTATAAAAATGAGAAGTACAAAGCAAGAAAATTACAAAGCCCTATCAAGCTCCACTAAGTGAGCCAAATGTTGAGACAGATCCGGGGGTAAATGACCTCGGTCCATCAAATTCCAATCATGAATCTGTTCAGAAGCCCATTTAGCCAAACAATCAGCAACACTATTCCATTCTCTAGGAATATGAGTAAAAGTAACATACTCTAGTGAAGCACAGAGGTTAAGAATCTGACCAACAATCAAAGCCAAATCCCAATTGACATCATCTAAATGCCTCCTATTCAACAAGTTCACCACAACCTGGCAAACAGACTCACATATGATCCTTCGTCACCCCAATTGACTTACACGTTCCATAGTCGTTAAAATACCCTGAGTCTCCATAAGATTATTAGTATGAAGACCTTTATAAATAGAGAAGATAAACTGAACATCTTCGGAGCTATCCCGACCAACACCACCAATTCTAGCATGACCAAGGTTTTCCCGAGAAGAGCAATCCATGTTGTTTTTTAGTGTACCCTGAGGCGAAGGAGATCATCTCCCCTCCCTATTCACCTTTTGGGTAGGATGTCTACATCTGTTGCGCATGAGCTGACGTTGCGGAGGTGGAATATGAAGATGGTGACAACAACCAACATCACAAGGGTCCATTGATGCCGTCAGATCGCACTTAGCTGCAACAATTTCTCCCAAATAATGTACACCACAAGCGAGGGGCCACTAACATCACCTAAAAAATTTGATGATTCCGTTCCAACCAAAGGTTCCACATAATAAAAGAAGGGCCAATAGCCCAAGCAGCGTGAAGAAAGGAAGTAAAAATAGAGGCCTAGCCCCACCGATCTACAAACTCAACCAGGGAGGAGACATGCCAACATGGCATATTCCACACCCTCCACCAAAAATGCCAAATCTCCCTAGCATAAGAACATTGAAAGAAGAGATGAGAGACACTCTCCTCATAGCTATGACACAAAACACACATAGAAGGGCCTTGGAAACCATGCTTACACAAATTATCCTAAGTTTAACATATCTTAAGTTTAACTTCTTCATTATTATTTTAGCTTCTTTATTATTATTATTATTATTAAATGTCATAATTTTACCTTCTTTTTCATTATTATTTTAACTTCATTATTATTTTTTGTTTTTTTAAATGTCATAATTTTACCATCTTCTTCATTATTTTATCTTCATTATTATTTTTTTTTTTCAAATGTTATTATTATTATTATTATTATTATTATTATTATTATTATTATTATTATTATTATTATTATTATTATTATTATTATTATGTCATAATTCTAGCTTCTTTATTATTATTTTAGCTTTTTTATTATTATTTTAGCTTCTTCATTATTATTTATTTGTTTTTTTATTGATTTAATCAATTTGTCATATTTAAATTTGTTCTGAATTTATTTTTTAAATATTTTAATTTTAGCTTCTTTATTATTGTTTTTTTTTTTTTTTAATAAATGTCATAATTTTAGCTTTTTTCATTTTTCTTTTTGATTTTTAAATGGTTTAATTCTAGCTTCTTCTTGTTATAACAACTTCATTAATATTTTTTAGTTTTTTTTAAATGATTTAGTTTCTTCATCATCATCATCATCATCATCATCATCATCATCATCATCATCATCATCATCATCATCATCATCATCATCATCATCATCATCAATGTCATAATTTTAGTTTTTTATTCATTATTACTATTTTATATTTATAAAAAGTTTTAATTTTATTTTTTTCCTCATTAATATTTTTCTATATTTTTTTAGAAGTCTTAATTTTAGCTGCATTTTCATTACTATTTTAGCTTTTTCTTCATTATTATTTTTTTGTTTTTTAAATGACATAATTGTAGTTGCTATTATTATTATTATTATTATTATTATTATTATTATTATTATTATTATTATTATTATTATTATTATAGTTTCTTCATTATAATTTTTTTTTAAAGTCATAATTTTAGCTTCTTCATTACTATTTTTTTATTTTGGTAAATGTGTTAATTTTAGCTTCATTATTATTTTAGCTTCTTCATAATTATTTTTTTATTTTTATAAATGTTATAATTTTAGTTTTTTTAATTATTTTTTTTATAAAACGGGGTAAAAATTTATTCAATCTGAAAAAAGAACATTATAAAGCAGAGCATTACACATCCCTATCAACCTTCACTAATTGATCCAGTGTTTTAGATAAATTTGGGGCTAATTGACCCCTTTTCGCAATGTTCCAATCATGAAGATGATATGAAGCCCATTTAGCTCAACAATCTGCAACCCCATTCCATTATCACAGAATATGACAAAAACAAGCAGAATCCAAAGAAGCACACAACCTTTATCTTCTTTAATACTCCTGCTATTCAAAGGTGTATTGTTAATATTTTGAGGTTTCAGATTGGGTCTTCCCTTTGTTTATATGGGAATACCCTTGGCTATTGGTAGGCAACCTAGGTCTTCTTGGCAAAAGTTGCTTGATAAGTTGTGCAGTAAAGTTAATCATTGGACTCATCGTTGGCTTTCTACTACTGCAAAAGTGACTCTTGTAAAGTCTATCATCCAGTCTCTCCCTATTTGCAGGGGTTTTGTTCAAGTTGCTCCCTTGTACTTCTTGAGGGAATTTGATGCTCTCTCTCATCAATTTCTCTAGAGTAGTAACTTGCAATCGGCTAAGTGGAGTCTTGTCAAGTGGGAAATGGTGTGCAGGGCACAAAGAGAGGGGGGCCTGGGGTTGCGTTCTACTATTTTGAATGGGCAAACTTTGGTAGCCAAGTTATATTAGCACTGGTGTACTAGACAACATTAGTTTTGGGCCCATATTCTTACCCATAAGTATCTTAAGGTTAATACTTTTGATGTCCTCATTTCCTTGTAGAAGGAAGGGGTTCTATGATTTGGAATTCCTTGAAATTGGGGGCTCAGTTGATCAATAAGGGGCTTTTTTGGATATGTCATACTGGTTCTCAAGCACTTTTTTTTGGCAGATTTCTTTTCTCGGTGGGGGAATGCCCCTGTTGAGACTTGTTTTCTCCAAGTTGCTTGGGCTCTGGGACCAACTTTCATTATCTAGCATTTGTGGTTGGAGAGGAATCGTAGAATTTTCCAATAGGTGCAGCTGGCTGTGCATTATTTGTAGTGGAGGATTTGTGGGAGAAACTACTATGACTAAGTGTGACATGGCTGAGGTTGTGGAACCTGGAGAGGAGGTTTTTTGTACATGTCTTAATCTTCCTCTTCAACAGGGGACTTCTCAGGTTGTTGGCTAGATTATGAGAAATAGATGTTGTCATCCCCTTATAAAGATCAGTAGGGAGGGGCACTGGTGTCCTCATTAGGGGGTGTTGAAAGTCAACACAGATGGCTCTTGTGGAGATCCGGGCCATGCTTGTATTGGAGGTGTTGGGTGGACTAGTGTTGGTACTATTGAGTTTATATTTTCTGTTTATAAAGGCTTGTTCTCTTGTCATTCTCTATGTTGTGGAGCGTCGCTGTGCTCTCGGGTGATGGATCATTTGTGAATTTTGTGATGTTGCTGAAGAGGCAACAGTTTGAGGATACCAGTTGGCATTTTGCTGTCATTATAAAGCTTTTTTTTGCATTATTATTTTAAATTCTTTTTTTTTTTTGTTTTTTTAAATGTCATAATTTTAGTTTATTTGTCATTATTATTTTAGCTTCTTCATTATTATTTTAACTTCATTAAATGTCATAATTTAGTCTAATTTTTTAAATAAGCAATAATTTATTTCTTGAAGAGTTTTGTGCTAAGTTTTATTCTGAATTTGTTTTTTTAAAGTATCCTAATTTTAGCTTCTTCATTATTATTTTACCTCCATCATCATCGTCGTCGTCGTCATCATCATCATCATCATCATCATCATCATCATCATCATCATCATCATTATTTTAGCTTCTTTTTCATTATTATTTTATTTTCTTCATTATTGTTTTTTTATTTTTTTAAATGTCATAATTTAATCAAATTTTTTAAATAAGCAATATTTTATTTCTTGAAGAGTTTTGTGCTAAGTTTTATTCTGATTTTTTTTTAATGTCTTAATTTTCGCTGCCTCGTCATAATTATTACTTTGTTCTATATAATGTCATAATTTTAACTTCGTCATTATTGTTTTTTTATTTTTTTAAATGTAATAATTTTAGCTTCTATTTCATTATTATTTTTTTATTTTTCTAAATGTCATAAGTTCGACTTCTTCGTTATTAATTTAGCTTATTCTTCATTATTATTTTATATTCTTCATTATTATTTTACCTTCTTTATTATTATTTTTTTATTTTTTTCATGTCCTAATTTTAGCTGCTTCTTCATTATTATTTTAGATTCATCATCATCATCATCATCATCATCATCATCATCATCATCATCATCATCATCATCATCATCATCATCATCAATGTCTTAATTTTAGCTTCTTTTTCATTATTTTATTAGCTTCATTATTATTTGTTTACTTTTAAATGTCATAATTTTAGTTTTCTATTCATTTTTTTTTAAATGTCATAATTTTAGCTTTATCATTATTATTTTAGTTTTTGCTTCTTCATTATTATTATTATTATTATTATTATTATTATTATTATTATTATTATTATTATTATTATTATTATTTTAAATGACATAATTTTAGTTTTTTCTTCAATATTATTTTAACTTCTTCATATTATTTTTTTGTTTTTTTAAATGCCATAATTTTAGCTTCTTCTTCTTCTTCTTCTTCTTCTTCATCATCATCATCATCATCATCATCATCATCATCATCATCATCATCATCATCATCATCATCATTCTTTAAATATCATAATTTTAACTATTTCTTCTTCATTATTATTATTTTTCTTTAAATATCATAATTTTAACTATTTCTTCATTATTATTATTTTTCTTTAAATATCATAATTTTAACTATTTCTTCATTATTATTATTATTATTATTATTATTATTATTATTATTATTTTTCTTTAAATATCATAATTTTAACTATTTCTTCATTATTATTTTAACTTCATTATTATTATTTTAAATGTCATAATTTTAACTTCATTATTATTTTTTTGTTTTTTTTAATGTGATAATTTTAGCTTTTTCATTATTATTTTAGTTGTTTATTATTATTATTATTATTATTATTATTATTATTATTATTATTATTTTAAATGCGATAATTTTAGCTTCTTCATTATTATTTTTTTGTTTTTTTTAAAATGTCACAATTTCAAACTTCATTATTATTGTAGCGTTTTCTTCATTTTTTTTTAAGTTTTTTTTAAATGTCATAATTTTAGCTTCTTTTTCATTATTATCTTAGTTTCATTATTATTATTATTTTTTAAATGTCACAATTTTATTTTCTTTTTAGTTATTATTTCAACTTCTTTTTCATTATTATTTTCATGTTTTTTAAATGTCATAATTTTAACAACTTTATTATTTTAGCTCTTTCTTCATCATTTTTTTACTTTATTAAATGTCATAATTTTAACTTTTTCATTATTATTTTAGCTTCTCATTCATCATTATTTTTTTAAATGTCATAATTTTAGTTTCTTCTTCATTTTTTTTTTTTTTTTAAATTTTTTAAATGTCATAATTTTAGCTTCTTCAATTTTTTTTATTTTTTATTTTTTAAATATCATAATTTTAATTTCTTCATTATTTTTTTATTTTTTTAAATGTCATAATTTTAGCTTTATTATTATTATTATTATTATTATTATTATTATTATTATTATTATTATTATTATTAATAAATGTCTTAATTTTAGCTTCATCATCATCATCATCATCATCATCATCATCATCATCATCATCATCATCATCATCTTTTTATTTTTTTAAATGTTATAATTTTAGTTTTTTCTTCATTATTATTTTTTAGTTTTTTTAAATGTTATAATTTTAGCTTTTTCATTATTATTTTAATTGCTTTTTTTTTTTTAAATGACTTAATTTTAACCTTTTTTTTCATTATTATTTTTGTTTTTGCAAATGTAATAATTTTAGTTTTTTTCATTTTTATTATTATTATTTTTTTGAAATGTCATAATTTTAGCTTCTTCAATATTATTATTATTTTCTTTAAATGTCATATTTTTAGTTTCTTTATTATTATCTTAACTTCATTATATTTTTTTTATTTTTCCAAATGTCATAATTTTAGCATCTTCTTCATTATTATTTTAGCATCTTCATTATTATTATTTTATTTCTTTAAATGTCATAATTTTAGCTTCTTATTTATTATTATTATTTTTAAATGTCATAATTTTAAATTCTTTTTGATTATTTTTTAAGCTTCTTTTATTATTATTATTATTATTATTATTATTATTATTATTATTATTATGTTTTAAGTTTAACTTTTTTTTCATAATTATTTAACTTCTTCTTTATTATTATTATTATTATTATTATTATTATTATTATTATTATTATTAAATGTTATAATTTTAGCTTCTTGATTATTATTATTATTTTATTTTTTTAAATGTTTTAATTTTAGCTTTTTCTTCATTATTATTTCAACGTCTTTATTATTTATTATTATATTTATTTTTATTTAAAGGACATAATTTTAGCAGCTTCTTCTTCTTCATCATCATCATCATCATCATCATCATCATCAAATCATCATCATCATCATCATCATCATCATCATCATCATCATCATCATCATTTCTTCATTATTATATTTTTGTTGTTTTAAATAACATAATTTTAGCTTTTTCATTATTATTTTAGTTTTTTTTCATTATTATAACTTTTTTAAATGTCATAATTCTCGCTGCTTCATTATTATTTTATATTTATTTTGAATGTCTTTATTTTATCTTCTTCATTATTATTTTATCTTTTTCTTCATTATGATTTTTTCTTAAAGGTCATATTTTTAGCTTCTTATTCATTATTATTATTATTTTTAATTATTATTTGTTTATTGATTTAAATGTATAATTTTAGCTTCTTTTTCATTAGTATTTTAGCTTCTTCCTTCTTCTTATTATTATTATCATTTCTTTGTTTTTTAAAATGTCATAATTTTAGTTTTTTTCTTTATTATTTTAACTTCATTATTTTTTTTGTTTTTTAAAATGTGATAATTTTATTATTATTATTATTATTATTATTATTATTATTATTATTATTATTATTATTATTATTATTAAATGTTATAAATCTAGCTTCTTCATTATTATTTTTTTCTTTTTTTAAATATCATAATTTTAGTTTCTTCATTATTATTTTATCTTCTTCATCATTATTTTAAATTTTTCTTTATTATATATATATTTTTTTCTAAATATATTATTATTATTATTATTATTATTAAATATGTTAATTTTAACTTCATTATTTTTTTAACTAAAAAGGGGTAAAAATTTATTGAAAATACGAAACAGGATACAGAGAAAGTTACATAGCTTTGTCCTGGGCCACAAGTTGGGCCAATTTTTGAGAAAGATCCAGAGAAAGCATTGTCTAATAAAAAATGTTTCAATCCGGGCCGTGTTCTGATGCCCATTTAGCTAAACTATCCGCAACACCATTCCACTCACGGGGGATATTCCTGAAGGTCACAGCTTCCAACGAAGTACATAGTTTTAGGATCTGAAGAACAATTGCAGATAGATGCCAATACGTAGCACCGAAGTTCCTTTTATTCAGTAAGTTGACAACGACCTAGGAGTCCGATTTGCAAATGATTCTGGACCACCCATGTCGACGGCACTACTGTACCGCATCCAGAATCGCCATGGCTTCCATGAGGTTATTTGTGTGGACACCCTTGTAGATAGAAAAACAAAAATGAATATTACCATCACTGTCCCGACCGACTCCTCCAGTGCCCGCCATGCCCAGGTTTCACCGCGAGGATCCATCTGTATTAACTTTTAAAATGCCATTTGAGGGGGGAGCCCAATGCCTCGTGCGCTTGACAGGTTGCGTCTGTTGGGCGACACCATTCACTGGGGGCGTGGGAGGAGCCACAGAGGTGCTACAAGGGTTATCCAAAGAGAGGCGTGAGCTAATGGACGTGTCTACAGTGCTCAGGCCTCCACCCTTGTCACATTTAGCTTGAATAGTTTCCTAAAGAGAAATGATAACTCTCCCCCACAAAAGCCTGAGCTCTAAGTGCTTATCCAGGAAGATTCTTCTGTTCCTCTCAAGCCAAATATTCCACAGAATAAAGGATGGGCCAATGACCCAAGCCACTTGAAGGTGCGCAACCTTGGAGGGAGGGTGGCCTAATCGAGTCTGAAAATCGATTAGAGAGGCCACGTGCCAGTAAGTGCATCCCCACGCCTGCCATTAGAGATGCCAAAACGTTTAGCAAGAGGGCACTGAAAGAAGAGGTGAGAGGTCGTCTCTTCACTGTTGCGGCATAAGCTACAAATGGATGGTCCCTGGAAGCCCCTTTTACAAAGATTATCCCAGGTAAGAACCCTGTTATGGGACAACACCCATAGAAAAAATTGCACTTGGGCCACTGAAGCTGGTTCCACACTTTCCTAGGCCAAGAGATCTCTGTTACACCAAAAGATTGTTTTGTCAGCGCCAGGTAACCTGAGGAAATAGAATACTTCCCTGAAGGAGCGCCTCCCCAGGCCAAAACATTGCGCTCCTACAAGGAACTGCATCCTCTAGAATCCAGAATCTGTGCTAACTCCATTCGTTCCTCCATCATGCCTCCCGGTGGCCAGTCTGAGGAATTCTTCCACCGAAAGCCCACAGCCAAGCCCAGGTCAAAAGCTTCCTTGTAATGAGCCACAGAGTCCCACCCAGCCGCTAAGAGAGCATCACTAAGAGGCTGCAGGTGTGGGTGGAGGATAAGAGAGGAGGAGATCCATCCTAAGAGTCACTCCAAAAGAGAGCATCGATGCCCCTGTTGAAAATCCAGAAGAGACTGCGCTTCACCAGCTGAGCTCCATACTTGAGGGTGTACCAAACCATAGATCCTCTCCCCTCCAATGACATCCTGGGAATAATAGCTGAATCAATGTCCGGGAAGCACTTGTAATGCAGGATACAAGCCCACAAGCAAGAGGGGCTAGAACACCAGCGCCAATAAAGTTTGGCTGCAAGAGCCTGACTGGATAGGATAGCTAAACGCAACCCAAGACCTCCATCCTTATTTGGCCGGCACACAGTATTCCAGTTAATGAGGCTCCATTTAGCATTTTGCAAGTTACCACTCCACAGGAATTGATGGGATAGAGCATCAAATTCCTTGAGGAAATACACTAGGGCAGCCTGTACCATACTCTGGTATATAAGAACGGCCTGGATCACGGCTTGCAGAAGAATTACCCTGCCAGCTGTAGAGAGCCACCTATGCGTCCAATGGTTAATTTTTTTCTGGAGTTTATCAAGAATATTCTGCCAGAACCTTCTAGGTTGTCTTCCCACCACAATAGGCACTCCCAAGTAGGTTAGAGGGAGCGGTTGTGTCTGAAATCTGAGGATAGCAGCAATCCTCCGCTGGATCGGTTCAGGGGTATTGAAGAAATATATAGAAGATTTGTGATCATTAATTTTTTGACCCGAAGTAGCGGTATATGTATCCAGGGTGAGCCAGAACGTCTCCACTTCGCTACTTTTGGCTCTCCCGGTAAGAGCTGTGTCATCAACCAATTGGAGATGGGTCAAGGTAGGCAATTTGGTCCCCCATTTCCATCCCTGAAGTGAATTCTGAGAAACACGGGACTTGATAAGTCGTCCAAGTCCCTCGGCCAAGATGATAAACAAATATGGAGAAAGCGGATCTCCTTGGCGAAGGCCTCTCGAAGCACCAAAGAGCTCTGAGGGCTTGCCATTGATAAAGACCGAGTAGGAGGGGGTAGTAACACAACTCAGGACCCACCTCACCCAAGCCTGACTGAAACCAAAGGCCAAAAGGACCTTGTGCAGGAAACTCTATTTGACCCTGTCATATGCCTTAACCATATCAAGCTTAATAACCATGGCCCACTCCTAGGAAATACTCATAAAATGGATAGCCTCAGACGCAATGACCACTCCATCCAGAATTTGTTTACCTTCCACAAAAGCCCCTTGTTCCTCTGAAATCACAATGGGCAAACAAACTTTGAGCCTCTCCGCAAGGAGCTTAGTGATGATTTTGTAGACCACATTACAGAGGGCAATAGGCCTGAACCAGCTGGTTCCCCTGTTCATTCTTCGGAATAAGGACTAAGAAGGTGACATTCAATGCCCTGAGCATTTCATTGTTGGCATAGGATTCCTGAACCACCTCCAAAAGGTCATGATTGATAATATTCCAAAAGTCTTGGTAGAATTCAGTAGGGAAGCCATCTGGTCTCAGCGCTTTGCCTCTCCACAAGCTGAAAACCACGCCCTCCAGTTTTGTCATACCAACTGGCCGCATAAGAGACTCATTCTAATCCGGTGTCACAGCCATGGGAATACAAGATAAGACTGTATTCTCTGCTGCTCCATCTGAGTGATGATCTTCTGAAAATAGAGCGGAATAAAACCGAGTAGCTTCCCTGGATATAGCTTGAGAGGAGTTTAGAGTTGTGTCATCCAAAGTAACAAGAGAAGAAATGAAGTTCCCATTATGACGAGCCTGCACAGAATTATGGAAGAAAGCGGTGTTCTTGTCTCCTTCCTGGAGCCAGTCAATTCGTGTCTTCTGCTTCCAATAGATTTCTTCACGCAGCTCCCACTTAGCAAGATCAACATAAGCCTTGGAATCCTTTGTGCTAAGAACTTCAGACAAGCCTTGGTCTTGAATTTGCCTGGTAACGTCATCTAGCCTGTCTTGCACCCTCCTCTTCATGGTATGGGGGTTACCAAAGCTGTCTCTGTTCCATAATTTTAGCCTCCTTTTGACATACTGCAATTTTTTAGAGGAGAACATGGCGGTTCCATAGGCCGGACCCCCCTGTCTCCACCAGTTCACCATTAAATCATAGAGAGAAGGCTCACGAAGCCACATCAGCTGAAACTTGAATGGAGGCTTCTCGGGGACCGCAATATAACTGGTAGACAGCTTGATAGGCCAGTGATTGGAGCCTCTCCAATCGAGAATTTTGAAAGAGAGATGGAAGGAACTGGAGAGCCAAAAGCACGAAACAAAGAACCTATCCAGGCGCTCTGAAATGGCAGCTTCCCCAGTCCTTCTATTGTTCCAGGTAAAGAGCCCGTTCAGGGGTTTCACATCTGAGAGATGTAGAAGAGTAATATTTTGTTAAAGAAGCTCAGAAGAAGGGCCCAAACGGCCCAACCCATCCCTCTTCTCATTAATTTTAACTTCATTATTATTTTAGCTTCTTTTTCGTTATTATTTTTTAGTTTTTTAAATGGCATAATTTTAACTTAATAATAATAATAATAATAATAATAATAATTATTATTATTATTATTATTATTATTATTATTATTATTATTATTATTTCATAATTTTAGTTTTATTATTATTTTAGCTTTTTCTTCATTATTATCTTTTTGTTTTTTAAAATATTGTAAGTTTAGCTTCTTCTTCCTTATTATTTTAGCTTCTTCATTATTATTTTTTGTTTTTTTAATTGTCTTGATTTTAACTGCTTCTTTTTCATTATTATTTTTTTAAATGTCATAATTTTTGCATGTTCTTCATTATTATTTTAAATTCTTCTTCTTCATTATTATTTTTTTAAATGTCATAATTTTAGCTTCTTTTTCATTATTATTTTAGTTGCTTCATTTTTATTTTTAAAATGTCATTAATTTAGCTTTCTCTTCATTATTTTTAAATTTCTTCTTTATTATTAATATTTTTGTTTTTTTAAATGTCATAAGTTTAGCTTCTTTATTATTATTATTATTTTTTTTTAAAGTGTCATAATTTAATCTATTTTTTCAAATTCATTATAATTTATTTTCTGTAGAGTTTTGTGCTACGTTTTATTTCGAATTTATTTTTTTATTGATTTAACCAATTTATCATATTCGATTTTTTTTTGAATTTGTTTTTTTTAAATGTCATAAGTTCATCTAATTTTTTTGTTTTAAAAAAAATAATAAATTAATTTCATCTAATTTTTAAATTTTCCATAATTTAGCTTCTTCTCCATTATTATTTTAGCTTCTTTATTATTATTATTATTATTATTTTTAAATATTTTAATTTTATCTTCTTTTTCATTATTATTTTATCTTCATTATTATTTTTTGATTTTTTTTAATGTCATAATTTTAGTTTCTTCATTATTATTAGTTTTTTTAGATGTCATAATTTAATCTATTTTTTAAAACTTTGTCAAAACTCAACATTTTTTTCATTTTCATTTTATATTATTATTATTATTATTATTATTTTGAAAAAATAGGGGTAAAAACTTTATTGAAACTTAGAACAGCTGAATATAGAACAACATAGGGCCAAAGCCCCAGGTACCACCAGAGACTATAGAAAAAACAAGAACAAGAACATCACTCCCCAATACCACTCTCATCTTCTACAAGAATCCTCTCCAGGTCCTGACATAACTTGTAGGGCATCTGCTCCCAACCATCAATCTTTCGGCCATCTATATCTTCTGATGCCCATTTTGCCAGGCAATCGACCGCCCTTCCCTTGGAATATGGGCATAAGACACTGAATCCATACAAGAGCTAACCTGTAGTATCTACTGTACTAACGTAGACAGCTACCAGCTAACATTGGAGATCTTCTTCTCAAGGAGCAGATTGACTAGGACTTGAGAGTTAGCTTCACAAATCACATTCCTTCACCCTAGATCATAAGCTCATTTCAAAGCATATAGGATCACCAAGCCTTCCATCCTATTAATGGTCCACACACCTTCATTAGCTGAGAAAATAACAACCACTGAACCAAAAGAATCTCTATCAATCCCACCAATCCCAGCCGACTCTGGATTACCCTTAGAAGAACCATCTTTATTAATTTTCAAAAAACCAGCGGGAGGTGGCAGCCATTTCCCCATCCTTTGAACTCTATGTTTCACACGTCTACCTCTCCTGACGCAAACTGAGGCTGGAGATATCCCCTGTATGCCCAACTTGTCAACCATCTCAGCAGCACCCTTCTCCAGCGGCAAAATAATATCACTCTTAGCTTCAACAGTTTCTTGGATCATTCCCAAGATTCTAATCCAAACCTGTTGAATCCCCAATTTTTTGCCCCAAAAAATTCTGCAATTCCTTTCCAACCAAACTTGCCATAGCAGAAAGATGGGACCAGCATACCAAACATCCTGCAAGAAGGGAGCCGAGGAGGAGGGCCTCCCCAATCTTGTCCAAAAATCTGACAAGGAGGATGCATGAATACACTAACATTTCCACACATCCCACTAGAGATTAGTTGCATTGTGAAGGGGCAGCGGAAGAATAAGTGTGGAGAATCTTTCTCCCCACCACTACAGAGAACACATCTCGAAGGGCCAGCAAAGCCCCTCTTCTGGATATTTTCCCAAGTCAAGCATCTATTCCAGACCAAAGTCCAAATAAAACAATTACACTTTGGCCAAGAGAATATATTCTAGACTTTTTTCTACCAATGAACTTCCCTCCCCTATCTAATTGTTGAGAGAGCAACTCCTAATAACCAGAAGACACAGTGTATGTACCCTTGGGATTAGGAGCCCAAGCCAACACATCACTATCCATAAGGGCACTACAGCTACGACAAGAAAGAATGTAATGAAGTTCAGCACACTCTACCTCCAACCCAAAAATAGGCCACTCCCCTGGGGTCTTCCATCTTGCTTCCACCACCTGCCCCTAAAGGGAAAGAGACTTAAAGTCACACACCCTAGTCCATCCAGCTTCACAAAACCTCTGGGACAATATAATTAAGTGAGGATATTGGGTAACTATGGGAGGGTATCCATCCCAAAAGTCTTGCCAGAAATGTGCCTCTATCCCACTCTTGCAGATCCAAAATAGTCCACCATTAATGAGCGCAGCCCCTTTCTTGAGCGTAGTCCAAATCACTGAACCTTTCCCTGTCAAGCTATACCGAGGGGTATCTTTCTAGGGGATCCCAAAAAGCTACTTATGGGATAAGATTCTGGCACACACCCAGTCCTATTCCACACACCATCACCAATACAATTTAGCTGCCAGAGCAGTACCAGAAAGCAATGACTGCTGTAATCCAAGACCACCAAACCTATTTGGGCTACAAACTACCTCCCACTTAATAAGGCTCCACTTAGTTGATGATAAATTACTAGCCCATAAAAATTGTATTGCTAAGGAATCAAGGCCCCTAACAAAACTCATAGGCGCCACCTGAATCATACACTTATAGAGAGGAAGAACCTGCACTACAGATTGTAGCATCTGGACCTGACCAGCAAAGGACAACAAACGATGGGTCCAATGGTTCACTTTGACATGGACCTTGTCCAGAATAACCTGCCATGACTCCCTAGACTGCTTGCCATCTATAATAGGGATCCCAAGGTATAGCAAAGGAAGACTCCCAATTTGGAATTTGAGAATATGAGTGACTCTTCGCTGAATGGGAGGTGGAGTGTTGAAGAAAAAAATTGAAGACTTTCTCTCATTAATTAATTGGCCTGAAGCAGTAAGATAAGCATCTAAGCCTTTGTGCATATTAGAAGCCTCCCTAATAGTAGTCATACCCATCAAAGCCGCAACATCCACAAACTGTAGGTGAGATTGTACAGGAAGGCCCTCTCCCCATTGCCAGCCCTGAATAAAGCCCCCTTCAACATTCCTTTTAATCAACCATCCCAACCCTTCCACCTGAAGAATAAATAGGTAAGGAGAGAGAGGGTCGCCTTGCCGTAAACCCCGAGAGGCCCCAAAGAGATTAGAATGCTCCCCATCAATCAAAACTGAGAAAGAAGTTGAATTCACACAACTCATAACCCAGTGAATCCATTCCTCATCAAAACCAAAGGCATCCAAGACCTTCTGGAGGAACAACCAACGAACTCTGTCATAAGCCTTGCTCATGTCCAGCTTGATGAGCATAGCCTTGTCTTTGGACTTGGCCATGGAATGGATAGTCTCTGTAGCCACAACCACTCCATCCAAAATTTGACAGCTCTCCACAAAGCCACTTTGCTCTTCAGAAATAAGCAATGTAAGCCACTTTTTTAACCTTTCAGCAATCAACTTAGATATAATTTTATGAATTACATTGCAAAGAGAAATGGGGCGAAATTGACTTAACCGATCAACCCCCTCCCCCTTGGGAATGAGAGCTAGGAAGGTAGAGTTCAGGGCCCGGAGCATTTGCTTATTCTCTCGAGATTCTTGAATAACTGTCAATAAATTAAATTTGATAATGTCCCAAAATTCTTGGAAGAACTCAATCGGGAAGCCATCTGGACCAGGCGCCTTTCCTTTTTGCATCTGGAAAACAATCTTCTCTACCTCCTCCAAAGATATGGCACTCATAAGATGCTCTTTTATTTCCAAAGAAACCAAAGAAGGAATACAGGAGAGATCCTGAGCCTCTGCAGCCGAGTCCCCCTGCGATTCCTCCCTAAATAAAGAAGTAAAATCCTGCACAGCTTCATTGAAAATATCCTGGGTAGAATAGATAACCTCCCCCCTGTCAGTCACCAAAGATGATATAGAATTACCATGTTGTCTAGCTTTCACTAAATTAAAAAAGAAGGCAGTGTTCTTATCCCCCTCTTGAAGCCACACATTCCATGCTTTCTGTTTCCAAAAGATTTCCTCTCTCAGCGCCCATTCCTCTGATGTTTTTAGAGCCCTAGCTTCCTCCCGTAACAAATACTCAGACACCCCCTCTTCCCTAATTAACCTGGTAACATCATTCAACTCCATTTGAGCCTCATTTTTCGCCTGGTAAATGTTCCCAAAGCATTGTCGATTCCACCGTTTGAGCTGATACTTAACATATTGGAGGAGCTTGGCAAAAATATACATAGCTGAACCAAAAGCAGGTCTACCTACCTTGCACCATTCCGCCACACATCCATATAGGTCTGGGTCCCTGAGCCACATGAGCTGGAACTTGAAAGGCGGGTTCTGAGGCAAACGTGCTGAGGAAATGATAAGCTTTATGGGTCAATGGTCCGAACCTCTCCAATCTAATATCTCAGAACTGGAAGACCACAACCCACCCACCCAAAAATAGGAAACCATGAAACGGTCAAGTCGTTCAGCAATGCACCTGTCACCCACCCTTCTATTGTTCCAAGTGAAGTTGCCATTGCTAGGCTTGATATCCACGAGATTTAGTGCCGAAATATTATCCCGAAGCAAGATAGAGGAGGGCTTTAGTCTTGTATTACCTCCCCATTTTTCAGTTAAATCAAGAATAGCATTAAAGTCTCCAACAATAATCTAAGGCAAGTAAAGAAATAAACTACGAACCACATGAATATTATTCCATACCAGAAGTTTACCTTGGAAATCAATAGGAGCATAGATATTAGAAAAAAGGACATATTCCCCGGACTCAATACACAAAGCAACCATGGATAAGGAGGACTTGAAGGAAATCCAGGACACAGGTTGGATCTTTTGTGGGTTCCATAGACATGCCACAGCCCCCGAAGATCCATGAGCTCCAATGCACTGACATTGACCATGCCTCCACAACTTAGGTGCGATACTTATCATACATTCCACAGAAATCTTAGTCTCCTGAAGAAAAAGAACATCAGGAGAATGACTTCTAACTAATTCCCGAATAGCTTTTTGTCTAGGGCCGTTGTTCAAGCCCCTTACATTTCAAACAATAATGATCATTTGGGAGGATTCAAAAACTGGGAATCTAAGGTCTTAACAGATCTTGACTCCACCAAAGTCTCCTCTATCATCTTAATATTTTCCAAATCCTTATTTCGTCCCATTTTAACATTTTTCTCTGAAACCCCCTTCTTACCATCCTTTTGAAGAATGCCCAGATGAGGAGAAGATTTACCTCGCTTATCCATATCTGAAACCGTAGTCCATGCAGGAAAAGCCGCTTCCTCTACACCCTGTCCCCTATCAGCATTTGTCTCTAAAATCATTTGGGTTCCTGTCTGCCCATCCGTGACCATAGGCATGGCAGATTCTACATGAGAAGAAGAGGTAGGAATGGAAGAACTAATCTCCAGTCCAGAATCTGCTGCAATTTGATCTACACTAATTAAGCCAGGATTAACTTCTTGCTGACCTAATTCATCCAAGACTCAAACCTATTAAAGGTATCCTCCTCCTGTCGCTCCATTAGAGTCCTATTCTGTCCTCTGTTACGATTTCGAGCCTTAACCTGATCAAAACCCTCGGCATCCTTACCCTCACTAGCAATAGACTTCTTCCCTTTATCAGCACCAGGAGTATTACTAGGAGGCGGAGGTTGTTGCTCCACTGGCTTGGCCCTCGGGCATCTACGCAGCAGGTGGCCATATTCATGACAAAGGTGGCATCGGAAAGGAAGTGTCTCATAATCCAGTTATTGCACCCAGGAATGTGAGCCTGCACACATCTCCACTGCATCTGGGAGTGGTCTACTCAGATCGATTTTCATGCAAATTCAAGCAAAAGTCATAACTTTCTTACCCAAGATTTGTGTTGAAAATCCCACCGGCCTTCCGAGCATCGATGCAAGCATATGAAGAACATCCTCTCGACAACATTCTATTGGAAATTTGGGTAGCCGAACCCATAACAAAACCCGATTTGGGAGCTCCTCAGAAGGATTAAATCCTACATGCCATGGTTTGACGAATAGCCCAACCTGATTACAAAAATAGAGCCCACCCTCAAAAATCCTATTGCGATCAGCCAGGCAAAGAAATGTAACCATGAAAAAGTTGTTTGCAAGCAACGTGACCTCCATTTCGCCCTCTGGTTCCCACACTCTCTGAGCCCAATTCTCCATAAATTGAAGGGAAACTCTTAAACCCAAAAACTTGCAATACAGCGAATGCTTAGAGTAGTATTTGACATCTTCAGCGATCATTTCAAAAGGGATTACCAGTTTGGGTCTTTCTTTGCACCGCTCGAGGCAACCATTAATCTTCGTGATCCAAGATACCCCAGGCAAGCTCGAATCTGTAGCACCTGTAGTCTAAGAAATGAAGGCATTTTCAAACACCCTCGCTTCCTGTCCCGGCATACTCAAACCCACCGCTTCACAAAAACTTATACTAGGGTCAACCCTAGGAGGTTCCCTCTTAGCCATAACCACGCCTGGCCTTGGACACTCCACAGCAATGGGATCTATCCAGGCACCTCCACCGACCCGATCACAGAATGATGTCCAAAAAGCAATCTCAATACAAAATGGCAGCCAACAATAAAGGTTAAGCTAGTAAATTTGATAGCTAAATCTGCAGCACCCCACCCCACACAATCAATCAACCACCCCCGTCCTACGCAAGCACAAACACAACAGAAACAAGCTAGGGCACGGTTGCCCTAGCTTGGCGACAAGTTGCAGACGCCTTCAACGATCTTTCCTTGTTATTATTATTATTATTATTATTATTATTATTATTATTATTATTATTATTATTATTATTATTATATTTTTTAAAATATTATAATTTTAGTTACTTCAATATTATTTTTTTATTTTTTTAAATGTCATAATTTTAACTTCTTTATTATTATTTTAGTTTTTTATTACTATTTTATTTTTTTTAAATATCATAATTTTGACGTCTTCTTCATTATTATTTTAGCTTCTGCATTATTATTTTTCTATTTTTTTAAATATTATAATTTTAGCTTCATTATTATTTTTTCTTTTTTATAAATGTCATAATTTTAGTTTCTTCGTCATTATTATTTTTTTATTTTTTTAAATGTCATAATTTTAGCTTCTTCATTATTGTTTTAGCTTCTTCATTGTTATTTTAATGTCTTTTTCATTATTATTATTTTTGTTTGTTTAAATATCATAACTTAATCTAATATTTTCAAATTTGCCATAATTTATTTCTTGAAGAGTTTTGTGCTAAGTTTTGTTTCGAATTTTTATTTTTTGAAATGTCTGGATTTTAGCTTCATTATTATTTTAGGTTCATTATTATTTTTTTATTTTTTCAAATGTCATAATTTAATCTAATTTTTCAAATTCGCCATCATTTATTCCCTGAAAAGTTTTGTGCCAATTTTTTTTTTTAAATGTCTTAATTTTAGCTTCATTATTATTTTAGTTTTTTCTTCATTATTATTTTTTTGTTTTTTTTAAATGTCATAATTTAATCTATTTTTTCAAATTCATCATAATTTATTTTCTGTAGAGTTTTGTGCTAAGTTTTGTTTCAATTTATTTTTTATTGATTTAACTAATTTATCATATTCAATTTTTTTTCAATTTTTTTTAAAAAAAAATGTCATAATTTCATCTAATTTTTTAATTTTTTTAAAATTTCTTAATTTCATTTAATTTTTTAAATTTGCCATAATTTAGCTTCTTCTCCATTATTATTTTAGCTTCTTTATTATTATTATTTTTAAATATTTTAATTTTATCTTCATTATTATTTTAGCTTCGTTATTATTTTTTGATTTTTTTTTAATGTCATAATTTTAGTTTCATTATTATTAGTTTTTTAGATGTCATAATTTAATCTATTTTTTTAAAATTCGTCAAAACTCAACATTTTTTTCATTCTCATTTTATCTTTTTTTTCATTATTATTTCTTCATTATTGTTTTTTTTAAATTTAAATGTCATAATTTCGGTTTATTTTTTATTATTATTTTACCTTCCTCATTAATATTTTATCATCATCATCATCATCATCATCATCATCATCATCATCATCATCATCATCATCATCATCATCATCATTTAAATGATTTAATTTTAGCTTCTTTATTATTATTTTAGCTTGTTCTTCATTATTATTATTATTATTATTATTATTATTATTATTATTATTATTATTATTATTATTATTATTATTATTATTATTATTATCATTTTAAAATGCAATAGTTTTAACTTCTTCATTATTATTTTACCTTCTTAATTATTGTTCTTTTGTTTTTTTAAATGTCATAATTTAATCTCATTTTTCATATTCGTCATAATTTAGCTTCTTTTTCATTATTATTTTAGCTTCTTTATTATTTTTATTTTTATTTTTTTAAATGTGATAAGTTTAGCTGCTTATTCATTATTATTTTAGCTTCTTTTTCATCATCATCATCATTATTATTATTATTATTATTATTATTATTATTATTATTATTATTATTATTATTATTATTATTATTATTTTTTTAAATGTCATAATTTTAACCTCTTTTTTATTATTATTTTAACTTCTTCACTATTGTTTTATTATTATTTTTAAATGTCATAATTTAATCTAATTTTTCAAATTTGTCATAATTTAATTTTTGGAAAGTTTTGTGCTCAGTTTTGTTCCGAATCTGTTTTTTTTTAGGGTCCTAATTTTATCTTTTTCGTCATTTTTTATTGTATCTTCTTCATTATTATTATTTTTAATTTTTTTAATGTCATAATTTAATCTAATTTTTTAAATTTGCCATCATTTATTTTGTGGAGAGTTTTGTGCTAAGTTTTGTTTCAAATTTTTTATTTTCAAATGTCTTAATTTTAGCTTAATTGTTTTTCTAGGTTTTTCTTCATTATTATTTTTTTATTTTTTAATATCATAATTTATTCTAATTTTTCAAATTTGTCGTAATTTTTTTTTTTTGAGTTTTGTTTTAAGATTGGTTCAGAATTTGTTTTTTTATTGATTTAACCAATTTGTCATATTCAAATTTGTTTTTTTATTGATTTGATCAATTTGTCATATTCAAATTTGTCGCGAATTTGTTTTTTCTAAATGTCTTAATTTTATTTTCTTCATTATTATTTTAGCTTCTTCATTATTTTTTTTTGTTTTCCTTAATTTCATAATTTTAATTTCTTCTTCATTATTAATTTTTTATTTTTTTAAAATATCTTACTTTTAGCTTCTTCTTCTTTATTATTTTATCTTTTTCATTATTATTTTTTTATTTTTTTAAATGTCATAATTTAATCTAATTTTTTAAATTTGTCATAATTTAACTTCTTCATTATTATTATTATTTTATTTTTGTAAATATCATAATTTTAGCTTTTTCATTATTATTTACCTTCTTCATTTTATATATATATATATATATATATATATATATATATAAAATATATATTATTATTATTATTATTATTATTATAAACGTTAGAATTTAATCTAATTTTTCAAATTCGCCAGAACTCAACTTCTTCATTATTATTTTAGCTTCTTATTAATTATTATTTTAACTTCTTCATTATTGATTTATTAAATGTCATAATTTTAGTTTCTTCATTATTATTTTATCTGCTTATTAATTAATATTTTAACTTTTTCATTAATATTTTTATTTTTTTAAATGTTTTAATTTTAGCTGCTTCATTATTATTTTACCTTCATTATTAAATTTTTTAAATATCATAATTTTATCTTTTTTTTTTATTATTATTTTAGCTTCATCATCATCATCATCATCATCATCATCATCATCATCATCATCATCATCATCATCATTAAATGTTATAATTTAATCTCATTTTTCAAATTCGTCATTATTTAGCTTCTTCATTATTATTTTAACTTCTTCTTCATCGTTATTTTAGATTCTTCTTCATTATTATTTTTCGTTTTTTAAAATGTTATAATTTTAACTTCATTATTATTATTTTAGCTATTTCATCATCATCATCATCATCATCATCATCATCATCATCATCATCATCATTAAATGTCATAATTTCAGTGTCTTTTTTATTATTATTTTAGCTGTTTCATTATTATTCTTTATTTTTTTAATTGTTTTAATTTTAGATTTTTTTAATTATTATTTTAGTTTCTTTATTATTATTATTAAATGTCATAATTTTAGCTTATTTTTCATTATTATTCTAGCTTTTTTCATTATTAATTTTTATTTTTTCAAATGTTATAATTTCTGCTTCTAATTCATTATTATTTGAGTTTCTTCTTTATTATTATTTTTTTGATTTTGTAAATGTCATAATTATAGCTACTTCATTATTATTTTAGCATTTTCTTTATTATTATTTGAACTTTTTCTTCATTATTATTTTTTTGTTTCTTTAAATGTCATAATTTTAGCTTCTTCATTATTATGTTTTTTAAAATGTCATAATTTTAGTTTTTTCTTCATTATGATTTTAGAATCTTTTTCATTATTATTATTATTTTTATTTTTTTAAATATCTTAATCTTAATAGCTTCATTATTATTTTAGCTTCATTATTATTATTTTATTTTTAAATGTCATAATTTTTTTATTATTATTATTATTATTATTATTATTATTATTATTATTATTATTATTATTATTATTATTATTATTATTATTATTTTGTTTTTTTAAATGTCATAATTTTACCTTCCTCTTCTTTATTATTTTAGCTTCTTTATTATTATTAATTTTAATTTTTTAAATTTTATAATTTTAGCTTTATCTTCATTATTATTTTAGCTTCTTCATTATTATTTTTTTGTTTTTTTAAGTGTCATAATTTTAGCTTCTTTTTCATTATTATTTTTTTATTTTTTTAAATCTCATAATTTTAGCTTTTCATTATTATTTTAGTTTCTTCTTTTATTATTATTATTATTATTATTATTTTTTTTAAATGTCATAATTTTACTTTTTTCTTTATTATTATTTTTTTGTTTTTTTTATGGTCATAATTTGACCTCTTTCAATATTATTTTTGCTTCATTATTATTTTTTTGATTTTTTTGAAATGTTTTAATTTTAGCTTCTTCATTATTATTTTAACTTCTTCATTATTATGTTTTTTGTTTTTTTCATATGTCTTAATTTTAGGTTCTTCATTATTATTTTTTTTATTTTTTTTAAATGTCATAATTTTAGCTTCTTCATTATTTTATTGTTATTTTTTAAAATGTTTTAATTTTAGCTTCTTCATTATTATTTTAGGTTTTTCTTCATTATTATTTTAAATTCTTGATCAATATTATTTTTTCTTGTTTTTTTAAATGTCATATCATCATCATCATCATCATCATCATCATCATCATCATCATCATCATCATCATCATCAATTTTCAATTCATAATTTTAGCTTGTTCTTCATTATTATTTTAGCTTTTTCATTATTATTTTTTTATTTTTTTAAATATCTTAATTTTGCCTTTTTCATTATTATTATTATTATTATTATTATTATTATTATTATTTTGTTTTTTAGATGTCATAATACTAGTTGTTTCTTTATTATTATTATTATTATTATTATTATTATTATTATTATTATTATTATTATTATTATTATTATTATTTTAATGTCATAATTTTAGTTGCTTTATTATTTTTTTGTTTTTTTTTTAAATATTTTCATGTTTGCTTATTCTTCATTATTATTTTAATTTATTTATTATTATTATTTTGATTTTTTGAATGTCATAATTTTAGCATCTTCTTCGTTATTATTTTTGCTTCTTTTTCATTGTTATTAATTTTTAAACGTCATAATTTTAGCTTTTTCATTATTATTATTATTTTGTTTTATTTTTGCTTCTTTTTCATTGTTATTAATTTTTAAATGTCATAATTTTAGCTTTTTCATTATTATTATTTTGTTTTTTTAAATATCATAATTATAGCTTTTTTTTCATTATTATTTTAGCTTCTTTTTCGTTATTATTTTTTTATTTTTTTAAATGTCATAATTTTGGTTCTTCTTCATTATTATTTTAGCTACTTCAATATTGTTTTTTTATTTTTTTAAATATCATAATTTTAATTTCTTCATTATTATTTTAGTTTATTCTTCATTTTTATTTTTTAAATGACATAATTTTAGCTTCTTTAATATTATTATTATTATTATTATTATTATTATTATTATTATTATTATTATTATTATTATTATTATTATTATTGATAATTTTAGCTTCTTTTTCATCATCATCATCATCATCATCATCATCATCATAATCATCATCATTATTATTTTAGCTTCTTTTAAAATGTCATAATTTTAACTTTTTTATTATTTTAGCTTCTTCTCATCATCATCATCATCATCATCATCATTATTATTATTATTATTATTATTATTATTATTATTATTATTATTATTATTATATCTTCTTCTTTATTATTATTTTATTTTCTTCTTTTTTTATATTATTATTATTATTATTATTATTATTATTATTATTATTATTATTATTATTATTATTATTATTATTATTATTATTATATCTTAATTTTAGTTTCTTTATTATTATTTTTTTGTTTTTTTAAATGTTATAATTTTAGCTTCTTCCTCATTATTATTATTATTATTATTATTATTATTATTATTATTATTATTATTATTATTATTATTATTATTATTATTATTATTATTATTATTATTATTAAAAATTTAAATAATATAATTTTAGCTTCTTTTTCATTATTATTTTAGCTTCTTCTTCTTCTTCATTATTATTATTTTTTATTTTGAAATACCATAATTTATTTCCTAGAGAGTTTTGTTCCGATTTTTTTTTTTAAATGTCTTAATTTTTACTTCTTCATTAGTATTATTTTAGCTTTTTCTTCATTATTATTTTTTTATTTTTTTAAATGTCATATTTTAATCTAACTTTTAAATTCATCATAATCTATTCCGTGGAGAGTTTTGTGTTAAGAATTTGTTCCGAATTTATTTTTTTAAATGTCCCAATTTTAACTTCTTTATTATTACTATTGTTTTATTTTTTTAATGTCATAATTTTAGCTTCTTCATTATTATTATTTTATTTTTTTAAAAATGTTTAATTTTAGCTTCATTATTATTTTAGCTTCTTCATTATTTTTTTAAATATTATAATTTAATTTAATTATTCAAATTCGCCATAATTTTGCTTCTAATTTATTAGTTGTCTTTTTTAAAGTATTTTAATTTTATTTTCTTCATTATTATTTTAGCTTCTTCGTTATTATTTTTTTGTTTTTTTAAATGTCATAATTTCAGCTTCTCCTTTATTATTTTAGCTTATTCTTCATTATTATTATTTTGTTTTTTTAAATGTCATAATTTAATCTAATTTTTTTAATTCCCCATAACTTAGCTTCTTCTTCATTATTATTTGAGCTTCTTCTTCATTATTATTTGAGTTTCTTCTTCATTATTATTTTTTAAATGTCATAATTTTAACTTCATTATTATTTTTTTTGTTTTTTAAAATGTCATAATTTTAGTTTCTTCATTATTATTTTAGCTGCTTCATTATTATTTTTGTTTTTTTAAATGTCTTAATTTTAGCTTCTTCATTATTATTTTAGTTTCTTTGTTATTATTTTTTTTGTTTTTTTAAATGTCATAATTTCAGTTTCTTCATTATTATTTTAGCTTCATTATTAGTTTAGTTTTTTCTTGATTATTATTTTTTTAAATGGAATAAGTTTATTAGGGTCTTCATTATTATTTTTTTATTTTTTCAAATGTCATAATTTTAGCTTTTTATTCATTCATTATTTTTTTTAATATTTGTAAATGTTATTATTTTAGCTTCTTCATCATCATTATTTTAGCTTTTTTATTATTATTTTTTAAATGTCATAGTTTTATCTTCTTATTATTATTAATTTATCTTCTTCATTATTGTATTTTTAAATTTTAAATGTCATAATTTTAGCTTCTTCATTATTATTTTAGCTTTATTATTATTTTTTAATTTGTTGTAAATATCATAATTTTACTTCATTATTATTATTATTATTATTTTAAATGTTATAATTTTAGCTTCTTCATTATTTTTTTATTTTTTTACAAGTCATAATTTTAGCTGCTTCTTCATTATTATCTTTTTGTGTTTTTAAATGTCATAATTTTACCTTCTTCATTATAATTTTTTTGTTTTTTTATAATATCTTAATTTTAGCTTTATTATTATTATTATTATTATTATTATTATTATTATTATTATTATTATTATTATTATTATTATTATTATTATTATTATTATTAAATTTTATAATTTTAGCTTCTTTTTCATTACTATTTTTTTTTTCAAATGTCATAATTTTAGCTTCTTTATTATTATTATTATTTTTTAAATGTCATAATTTTAGCTCCTTCATTATTATTTTTTAATTTTTTTAAATATCATAATTTTAGCGTCTTCATTATTATTATTATTATTTTTAATGTCATAATTTTAACTTCTCTATTATTATTTTATCTTCTTTTTCATTATTATTAATATTATTTTTTAAATGTCATAATTTTAGCTTCTTATTCATTATTATTTTAGCTTCTTTATTATTATTATTATTATTATTATTATTATTATTATTATTATTATTATGAATGTCATAATTTTAGCTTCTTTTTCTTTATTTATTTTTTATTTTTTTAAATGTCATAATTTTAGTTTCTTTTTCGTTATTATTTTTTTATTTTTTTAAATGTCTTAATATTAGCTTTTTCATTATTATTTTAGCTTCTTCTTCATTATCATTGTCCAATGGGGAGCCCTCCTATATTTTCCCTTGGAGATCCTAACTTTTATAAACTCCTAAAAGATAACCCTCTTGCCTTAGAGCGTTACCTTGTATCAAGAGCCACTTGTACTCCCAACCGTACCTACAATCAACCCAACGTTACCTACAATTAACCAAACCTCACCTACAATCAACCCAACCTCACCCATGATCAACCCAGCTTTACCCATAATCAACCCAACCTCACCTATAACCAACAAGACCTTGCCTACAATCAATCCAACCTCATCTACAACCAACCAATAATCTCTCAACAACTATTTCCATCATATGAACTAAGTCAACCTTATTAAACTTTTGATTATCTACCCCAACTATCATATCAATTGTCTTTTAGCTTCTTCATTATTATTTTCGCTGCTTCATTATTATTCAAATGTCATAATTTTAGCTTCTTCATTATTATATTTCTATTTTTTTAAATATCTTAATTTTAACTTCATTATTATTTTTTTTATTTTTTTTAAATGTCTTAATTTTAGCTTCTTCTTCATTATTATTTTAGCTTCTTCATTGTTATTATCCAATGGGGAGCCCTCCTATATTTTCTCTTGGAGATCCTAACTTTTTTAAACTCCTAGAAGACAACCCTCTTGCCTTAGAGCATTACCTTGCATCAAGAGCCACTTGTGCTCCCAATCATACCTACAATCAACTTAACCTCGCCTACAATCATCCCAACCTCACCCATGATCAACCCAGCCTCACCTACAATCAACCTAACCTCGCCTATAACCAACCCCACCTTGCCTACAATCAATCCAACCTCATCTATAACCAACCAATAACCTCTCAACAACCATTTGATTATCATCGTAACCAACCAACAACCTTTCAACACATATTTAATCATTGTCATAACCCACTTCAACATCAACTATTTCAACCTCACCAATCTTTGGACTATTTATCTCAAACATCATATCAACTAACTCAACCTTATCAAACTTTTGATTATCTACCCCAACCATCATATCAATTGTTTGAATTTTCTTTGTGGCAACCCTCTTTATCTCAAAACCAAGACTTAGTCTATCCCCTCAACCATTAACCAAACTTTTTAAACCAACCTACCTTACCAACCTTATCAAATCCAACCAACAACTATCAACCTTATCCAACCTCTCAAACTGAGCTACCTTATCAACCTTACCCAACCACTCAAATCAACCTACCTTATCAACCTTATCTAACCTCTCAAACCTACCTACCTTATCAAACTTACCTCCATTATCAACCTTACCCAACCTCTCAAACGAACCTACTTTATCAACCTTACCCACTTTATCAACCTTATTAACTTCCTCAAATCAAACCAACAACTACCAATCAAACCTTTTAAACCCACCAATTTTCTCAAACCTATCCAACCTATCAAATTCATCAACCATGTCAAACCAACCAACTTTATCAAACCAACCAAATAGCTCTCAATCTCAAGAGCCATTGGTGCACCCTCTTCCTAGGCAGTATACCCTACTCTGGGGGCATAATATGCATCAATCCTTACTCTTGGAGGCTTCTATCATTAGACTTCTTTTAATCAAACCCATCAATCGTTCTCTTCCAAAGCCAATTTAGTTTATAGAGAATGGGTTTTGTGCTTATCATCTTACAAACAGACATGTGGTAGACAGATGTGTGTCTTTTAAGATGTTTGTCCAAAACTTTATCGATCAAAAGGAGGTTTCAAAAGATATTCTCCATGTTCCTTCCAACTAGCCTTAAATATCGTCAAAAAATCCATCATTGAACCTCTTTTTACACCCATTATTTTTCAAACCCATAAACAAAGCCCTCAACACAATGAGGTCCCTTCATTAGATTTGGTCCTTAGTGAACCTATAACTAAGGAAACCATAATTGAAACCCCAATCATTCCACTTTTTGTCCAAGAAGAACCTTTTCAAGTTTCTTTTAAAACCACAATTAAGGAAACCAACCTACCTCTTCCACTTTCCCTTTTAGTGGATCAACCTCAAATCAACCCACCTCTTCCACTTCCCCTTTTAGTGGATCAACCTCAAATCAACCTTACCTCTTCCACTTCCTCAAAAGGTAAAATCACCCCCAACAACCATACCTATTCCACCTACCCTTTTGGTGGAACTAATCAAAGCTACCTTACCCTTTCCACTTCTTATTTTAGTGGAGAAAACTTCAACCCAACCCAACCTACCTCTTTCACCTACCTTTTTAGTGGAGCCAACCCAAACTAAAAACACCTTGCCCATAACTAATCGAACCTCACCTCAAGCCAATTCATCCCCAACCTCGACTAAAACCAAACCCATTCAATTCCTTTATAATTTGCTCATTTTCATCTATCTATTGACATTGTCTTTGGTTTGATTCCCTTTTGAATAGGGTCAAATCTTTGTCACTTTACCTTACCAAATGAACCAAACAAACAAGCAAACCCAATCAACAAACTGAATCAACCACCCATCCTACCTCCCTCAACCAATCAAACCAACTTCTAAACCAAATCAATCAACCAAAATCAACCCACTTTTTAACCCAACTATCACCAACTTATCTATCAACACAAACCAAAATAAACCCATCATTCGAGATTTTTTGAGTCTCAGTCACCATTTTATACAAGCTACCCATACCTCACCTAAGCTCCCTCATTGGGACAACCGGAAATTCTTGTCCAACCGATTTGTATTCTAAGATGATGTTTCCAACATCATTTTTAGACCTCAACCTTGCCCAAATCTGACCCAATAATTTTTCCTCGCCATAGCACGATAAGGGAGATCCCGTCTGGACCACCGCCTACAACTTGAAATCCACACCAAATAACAACTAACAACTAACAACCCAAGATGATGTTCCTAACATCATTTTTAGACCCCAACCTACCAAAATCTGACCCAACATTTTTTCCTCGCCATAGCACCATAAGGGAGATCTCGCCTGAACCATCACGTACAACTTGAACTCCACAACAACTAATAACTCTTGGGAGGTGTATGAAGTCATCTTCATCCCTCCTAAACCCTCTTTACTAACTAGCATCCTCAACGTATATGGAAAATGTGATTGGGGGAACTCTCCTTCCAAAAGGCTTTGACCATTTGTCATTTTCCAACCTCACCTTTAGCAATTTCACCCAAAACTTGAGCCTTAAACTTTTGCTCTCAACCCAATCTCACCTATGATCAACCCAACCTCACCTCTAACCAACCTTTAACCTACTTTGACCTTACCCAACTTTTAACTAAAGCCTCAACAAACCTTCAACGTCAATCCCACATTTAAAACTCTATTGCCTTTTAAAACCTGACTACTACTAGTCTTTTGATGAACCGTCATCGATCGACTACTAGCCGTTAGCGGTCGCTGGCATAACCAGAACCTTGCCCGAAACCTTAACCTACATCTAGCCTATCCTAACACCCAAACTGATCTTAAGCCAAACTGGGCTTAACCCAACCTTTAATCTAACCCAAGCAAACCTTCAACCTCAACCATTATGCTTAGACCTCTTTTGGTCTTTAAGCTTCATAACCTTGCCTTTTCACCTAACTACCCAATGAACGTAGAAACCTAAAGTGTAACCAACCTAAAACTGCCTAACCAAACCAAAAACCAACCACCATAACAATCCAACCAAAGTATAGCAACCATTGCCTAACCAACTTTATAGAGACAAATGAAATCTTTTTGTTTCAATCTGCCTACATAACCATCATCACTCCAATATCTTTACCATGTCTAATGTAGTGTCAAAAAGTAATTGGGGGACATCTTCACTCCTAATTGGCTTAAACCGTTCAAATGTAAGTGTGGATCTGGGGCATATCAGAACCTAAGCCCCTCAATGCTTTACATTTATGTCCCATTTTTTTGTTAAACCAAGTTTTTAGTCATCTTGTGTCTAACTTAAGCTCATCTCTTGTTTTCAACCACCTTCATCTCCTTATTTTAAAGACAACTAATTAAAATAGGATCATGTGATTATCCGTCACAACCTTAGCCTAACCCTAAGCGTGGGTACCATGGCTCTACCTATAGCATGATTCTCATGGATACTTTACATCCCTTATAGGATGAATCCCCATGGTCGTTAATCTCTTAAGCCTCTTTTGCCCATTATTAACCTTCTTGTATTATGGTTTTGCCTCCATAAAGGAAAGCCTTTCAGCCTATATAGACTAGTCCATATCTAAACCAGCATAACATTAAAATTTGGGATACCAAATATCACCTGGGTCAAAAAGCTTTAGCATTACAGACTGCTCTTTTGAAGGACAGCTGCCCAAAACTATCAAAAAAATACTTAAAAAGGTAGACCGCTCCTTTGAAGGACAACTATCACACATAAACAAATCCAAAGGTTAGACCACTCCCTTGAAGGATGGTTAAACCAAACATTTGTCAAGCAAGCAATCACTTGGAAGCTTCCTGCATCGATCAGCGTTCCAAACCCATCAAATAGAAGCATCAATAAAACCCAAAGTCAAGAATAATAAACAAACCAATCTCAAAGAAAGCTTCCATCAGCTTTCACACAACATTCATAGACTTCCCGCATCAATCAGTCTATACCGGACTTAGAACAAGGGCTTGTCTATAATGGTTCTTAAGTCAGCTACAAAGGGGCAAGTCATCTCGACAAGAAGGTTACACTACCATCCATTCACCTACCATTCATCTCCACCTTTTACCCTCTACCAAATCAAGGGATTTTGAGCTTACTTGACACTACATGATAAAGCTACTTCTTTTAACCAATGAACTAACACCAATAAAACACATGAAAGGGGCTTATGTTCTTAAGCCCACCCATCTTGCCATTTTGGTCGTTACCAACTAGAGCATTTCAGCCTCCTACTTTCTTGACCACTTACAAAGGCGTATGTCTTCCTCTTTTGGAGTCATTGAAACCCCAACTGAAATTCTTCAAACAACAAAGCATAACCACAACCATACACCTATCGGAGAGCACCTTATTCTCCACAAACTATACATCCATTGGAGAGCACCTTATTCTCCACCACCCAGCCACCCAACTAACCAACCATACACCTATCAGAGATCACCTTATTCTCCAACACCCAACCAACCATGCACCCATCGGAGAGCATCTTATTCTCCACCAACCAACCAAACCAATTAACCTCAACTTAGTCATTTTGGCCCACCTTTCGCACTTTTTGTGACCCAACTTTGCCTTGGTCATTTTTACCACATCAATTACCTTGCCATATTTGATGAACTTGTGCTAATTTTGCGCATCGACCATTTAGGTGTCTCGAAGCACAACCTTTTGCGGTCCCAACATCTGCAACCATTTTTGTATTTTCAGGATCACATCCTACTTTAGATACCTACAAGTATATCAACCTTACCTAAGAGACTTGAGTTTATAAGAGTAACCCATATCAGCTATGCCTAACGTTGTGGCCCTGTTACCCTGTCACTTGCCATTCTAATACCAACTACCTCAACTATGACAACTTAGTCTATGCCGGATCTATGATATTACACTTAGTCATATTTTCTGTGCCTATTCGCGCTTAAATGCCCAACCAACCAAACCAACATTGTTACCCACCTATCCAACTTACCGAACTACGACCTATTCCATTTTCTAAGGCTCACCCAATTTTTGGACCCTTGATAACATGATAACCTTTTGCATGGTGACTTGAGTTTATAAGTGCACTCATATCAGCTATGCCTAAAGCTATGGCCTGGTTCACTTGTCACTTTTCCTCTTCACAACGACTTATTTTACCAATCCATCCATCTTACCCATTTTATCATCCACTTATCAAACCCACACTCGACTCCATTTTACCTCATCAATTCTCGGTTTGAGGGGGAACACCTCCTCCCATACTTGGGGCATCCAACCTTCTACTAACTTGCTATTTTTGTTTTGTAGTTTGCTGATACAAACTGCGCAACAAAAATGGGTAAAATATAGACATTAGAAAATGGTACACTATGGCTCTAAATGTCACTTTAACCTTTAAACTACCCCTTAGTCCCCTTTGGATTAGATTATCTACCAATTCTTTCTTTATTACTCTCGAATCACTTCCCAATCCATTAACCAGTAGTCATTAGTGGAATTGGCTAAATATAGCCAATTTTGTCTATGTCCCTTCGATCACGTGCGGTGGTCAGCTCTCAATTACATGCAACAATTAGCCCTTGACTACCGACGATCAGCCCTCGATTGCTGACGATCCACCCTCAATCACCGACGGTCACTGTGTAAATCATTTTAATCAAAACAACAAGCTTTAAACACCTTCTAACCTCAACCAACAACCCTATTTCTTCATCCTTATCACTATACAGAGTTAAGAACAACCTGACTACACCTGAACCACACCTTGACAGTTTAGCATTTCTTTTAATGTTATTTTGTTTAAACACATTAATTCTTGAAAAGTATTTATTTCTTTTGATCGAGCACTTTCATTTATGTGATGCAGTTTTTCTTATCAACAACTTTATCAACATTAACTTGTTTTAAAAGGTGGATTGATAACCTTTAATGAAGTCATGTACTTCTTAGATCTAGCTTGCTAGGCAATCCACCCACCCACCTAACTAATCAACCATTTTCTAGTATCTTTCTTATCTGCAAGTCATCCTCCCAAGACAAAGATGGGTATCTACAATTGTCTGGATAACGTAACGCAAAACCAAATTCAAGTTCTACTAACCTCACTCTTCTTTTGAATTTTATAACTTTATTTCTAAAGCAAATAAGCGAAATTTTAGTGAAACAGGGGAGGTGAGAATTTTAGAGCCCACTCGGGGTGCTTTTCGTAGAGCAATGGGTTTGTCTAGATACAGAACTTCTGGTTTTATAAAATCCAGATTTGAAAACTTATCTTCAATCCTCTTATCCTTTACAGAGGGTTTAGGAGCAATATTTGTAGTCTCTTCTTTCTTATAGGCGGCTTTGTTATTTTGGAATTTTGAAAAATGAGAGGTTGAATCTAGTGGATCTGATTTTGATACTTTATCCAAAAGGGCTTGTAAATTGGCCTCTACCAATTCTCTATTTTTTTGAGGGCAGGGAGAATGGGAAAGGTGGCTTGTTTGGTTAGCCATACCCTTAGGAGGAGGGGGATTTCCAGAGTTTTGGTGTTTAGAGATTTTTTTTTCCATGGTTTCTCCATCTAAATTATTTGTGGTGCTTAGTGGACGTGTTAAATTTAGGGATCCACCTTTGAAAATATTTTATTTTTGGCATATTGAAATTTTCAAAACAAGATTTTTTGGGTTTGAAAGGAAAGTTAGAATGTGAACTTGTGTCATACTTACCTTATGTCCAACTTGTTTGCATTTGTAGCATGTCAATGGGAGATATTCATATCAATTTCCTCTTTCCACGTGCCCAAAGAAGAGGTGAGTTGAATTGCTTATAGAATAGGAGCAACCAGTTTAACATTGATACATATCCTTGCATATGTTGAAGATTGCTGCTGTCTGGTTACTTGATCTAGGCAGATGGGGTGTCTAATGCTTTCAGCTATTATCTTTAAAATTTCGTCGTTGCAAAATTCAGACGGTAATTTATATATCCTAAGCTAGAGAGAGACTTTTGAAATTAATTCTTCTGAAGGATTGAAGAGGGGCATCCAAAATCTTATATATAATCCTTAGTTTTTAAAGAAGCATGTGAAGATTTATCTGTCAATCAGAGATTGAAAGGTGAGCTGAAAATAACCTTTAGTGAGCCAATAAATCCCTTGTTGCGAACAACATTTTCAATATTGGCCTATCCAAGGCTTTAGTTCTTCATTCGTTGGCTAAGCGCCAATAAATTTGTAGATTACATCTCTATCTAATAGGTTAGTGGTGATTGTTGCGAATCTGTTGCTCAGGTGTGGATTGCTTGGGACCGAGCTTGAAATCCTAATGTTGATTTCATTGATATTAGTGGCTTGAGTTGATGCAAGTTTCTATTTGATTATATTTGTAGAATATACATTTGACTAGGCCTCGCCACCAATTGGAACCAACTCCTTCGCTCTCCCTTTTGCATCCTTAGCTTCCTTTAGATGCAGAACAAGGTTGAATAGCTTGGCCTCGCCTTTGCCTCATTGGGCATTGTTGCTTTGAGCATCGCTCCCTTAAGCTGCTTGTATTATTGTTCAATCTTGGACCAATAGATACAATATCATACATATAATAATTATAATTATAAACCCTAAATTTAATAATCATTAAAATTTATATATTTTCTTTATTTTAATATATGTTGTATAAAATTTAATAAAATCTAGGGTTTTTAGTTTTCCCTTGTCGTCATCATCTTCATTGAAATTTTATATCCACTAATATGAACATTAAAATGACGTTCTGTGCATTTAGGATTGAAACAAACTGTAGTTTTAGCATTTATTTTTTAAATAGTACGTAGTTATAGATGCATGCATCATATTTGTCATATGAAATGCCCAAGGAAGATGATATTTGTTGTGTTGCCATATATGATGCAAGAATTGTGTTTCCTTTGAGTAAAAGAAAATTGAGTGGTGTAGATTTCTGAGTGGTGTAGATTTCTGGGTGCAACTGTGTTCTCTATTTTTGCCCTACACATTTCGAATCACAACCAGTAGCCTTCTTAATTTGGGTTCGCAGCATTGACTTTATTGTTGCTCTCATATAAATATTACCACAGATACGGTAATACTTCTACCAACTTGATATAGGGCCTTACAAATGTGGCCTCATTATATGTACAAAAGAATCATTGCATCCTTTGAATGAATAATTATATTACAATATATTGCGTGGAAGAAGTAACCAACTTACACTACTTTATCATGAAAGCTTAAACAACAGGGTTTGCATCATCTCACGGTGTTTTTAAGCTCTTTGATGTCTGTCTCAACAGACATTCTGAAACTATTTAGAGCAAAATCTTTAGCTTCTACATGATGTGCCACTAAATTCCTACTCAATGTTGCACATTTGATCTGTGACTCGCAAACAATTTTTTGTAGAAAGGAAATAGTGGATTCTAGGCCATCACCTGAAGTTTCCACAATGAAAGCCGTAGGCATGCATGAGTCACTACCAATGCTGCTTCATTGGCCAAACCTCTCTGGTGTAATAATCTTATCCAAACTCCCACTTCCTGCACACAGGATTCAAGATTGTGTCAATTAACGAAACATATTGAAGAAATTTAAAATAATAGCAGAGGAATGTCAAATAGAACAGATAAAAAGACTTACCAAAATTACTCAATTGATCTATTGCAGCTTGACTTAAGGATCCTTGGAGCTGCAAAATCTGCAAAACCCCTGCAATGATACTGCTGAGTGATTCAATTTATGACTTGGAAAGAAGCACCAGATACTCCAATTCTTCCTTTGTTGCCTCAACTTACACCTACAAACAAAGTATCTATGGACTCACTAATATAAGAAACTGTAGTCTACAAGCTACTACAACCTTCCTTGCAACAAACCAACCATTTTCAGGAACTAATCTCTATCATAATGTTAAGTATAAAAGGTGAGGTACTAAATACATACCGGCTCATTAATACCTCCTCTCACGCTCTCCACTATCCATTCGCCCAATCCAAAATCAACATCATTATTGGACATAACCATTCGAACTTTCGAATCAACTCCACTATTGCAAGTAATTTCTGACTTTGATCCCCAATTGTTATCCTGCACTCGTCCATTTTTTTCCCCAGAAAAATCAACTTCACTAGATAACTGACCACGTACACAATTTGTGCCTGTACCCAACTGGGTGTTGAGATTAAGACTTGGGAGTCTTAAGCTCATCGACAACCATTCGAACTTTCAGATCAACCCCACTGTTGCAAGTAATTTCTGACTTTGATCCCCAGTTGTTATTCTGCATTCGTCCATTTTTTTCCCCACAAAAATCAACTTCACTAGATAAGCGACCACGGATACAATTTGTCCCTGTACCCAACTGGGTGTTGAGATTTATACATTGAGGTTTTAAGACTTGGGAGTCCTAAGCTCACCGGCAAATATATTAAACAGTTTATATTAGTTGCGTAGTACGCAGATTGCAGTGATGTTTTTGCGCAGATCTAAATTTAAAATTTCAATAACAAGACTGCTAGAGGGGCATTCAAACTCACATTGATTACTTCAACTGGATGCTTCTTGCCAGGCTTTTCTTTTTGTAATGGTTGATTGCTAGAAGATTTTTGACTGCTCTTATTACTAACACTCACAGATCGGAATACCATGTGCGAGGATCGTTGTTCTCTTGGAACAGAGAACATTTTAAGCAACTGTGACCTTGAAACTTCTGATCCACCCTCTGCACCTTCAAGAGCGAAGATCCAATCTTGTAACTTGATATCTATCTCATGTCGTCTGGGCTTGTAAGCTCCAAAGATAGATCATTATCTAATTTTTCAAACACATCAACTGCACATTAGTCCAGAATAGTGGGTTAGGACATTTGACTTTGGGGAATAAATAGGTTGAAAATCACAAAAATAGGAGGCTCCCAATACATGTTTGGAAAAAAAAAATGCTCCTTCAGTTCTGGCACCTCTAACTTGAGGGGATGATGACTTTAACAATTTACCCAGTGGACCTCTTCAAAGGTTTTTCTGTCCATTTTTCAATCCCTCTCCTGGTCCACCATCTGGCCCTAGAATACCAAACCGGTGCAAAAGAGCTTTCATTATAGTTCATTCTACCCCCAAGCCGTACACTAGACACTTCTACGGGGACCTTTAAACTATGGCATTCTGCATCCTGTGCCCTATAAGGAAGACTGTGGACTATGCTTACATCCAGAAAAGGTGGATGGACAACAGAACCATTTTCGTGCGAATTTCCATTTGATAAGTTATGTCCATGCCCATTAATCCACAAAACTGCACGCATTTGAGGAACCTCATGTAAAATCTGAATACCTTTCTCCATTCTGCAACACCGAACCTATGACATCCGGTTGATGCTTTAAATCTACATCGTTTGGTCCTTGATCTGCAACTGAACTGTTTAACTGTGTCTCAACACAGTCAACTTGAACACTTTGCCAGCATAAAACATATGATATTACCATTGCTCCACGTAATGTTCTATGAGTGACTTTGATATTAAGTCCAGTATTAAAAAACTGAACTAAGGGTGGACCATGAATTTCCATTTGAGCAGGAATTGACTCAAGGAACTTAAGATAGACATCATCAACAGAAAGAGTAACATCAGTACCACTAGGAACCATTTCCACAAAGCCGCCAAATGATCCTGTCTTATCCAATTCTTTATTTCCGTTAGTTTCTTGCGTTCTCTGGTTTTTAGTGCTTTCTCTACCTCCACTTCCAATTTTTCAGATATCCTCGCCCACTTTCCCCATATATGCATATAATTTCAAAACAAAAAGTAATTGCTCTACAGACGTGTTTGAAATGCACTTTTTACATGCTACACCCATTCTAACCACACCGCCTGGAGGTGGCATTGTAACCAATGGGCTGCCATCTGCCGTCACCATTGCTCCTCCTATGCAAGATTCATGCAACTCCACATACTGCCA
Source organism: Torreya grandis (assembly GCA_037957365.1). NCBI lineage: Eukaryota > Viridiplantae > Streptophyta > Pinopsida > Cupressales > Taxaceae > Torreya > Torreya grandis. Next base: position 2,423,368 of record JARHVA010002201.1, read on the forward strand.
CAAACCTGATTTCTAATCTGAAGGATTTTATTCTGAGCTAAATCATCAAAACTTCCTGTTTCTAAAGATAAACTCAAATGCTCTGCTCGTAGTTTTCATTTTATTTGACTAGAATCAATAGGCATCATCCATAACAAAAAGCAAGCTGGATTTTTTTCCAAATTTAGAAACTTAAATGTCACAAATGGGGACTCTACAAAAATCAAACTTTCCACGTGGAGTCTTGCCCCTGTGAAGCAGTTATTAAGAATGTTGTGAATCTCTTGATCTATCTTTGCTGCATCCACGGGAATTGTAAGGTCAAACTCCCTGAGACTGAAATAAAAGGCGTTCACTGAAGTATCAAGTAAAACATCACCAGGATTTACCACAATGCCATCAGCCAGGAAAGAGGTAATTCTTAAGAACGATTCATCTTGAGGATTTATCTACAAATTTTTCATATTGATATGTGAGTAATTTCTTCTTGAAGAAATGTGGAATGTACCCATTTGGTAAATACATGTTTACATCTTTTAAACAGATTTTCCATGCATCCATTCAGTAAACAGTTTTGAACATCTTTTTGATAGATTTTCATTTCAGGCAAAAAGGCATTTTACCTTAATAGGCTGGCATTGAACAACTGTCTGTGAAACCAAAGCTGGAGTAGCAGGTGAAGGGTTGGTCTGCAAAGAATACAAGCAGATCATAGGAACATTCTCAAATGTTTGCCAGGATTAAGCTTCCAAAGGATAGATTATAGGCCATTGCTTTTCACTAGCTGCGAGCATATTAAAAAAAAACACAAATTTTGGGAGAAGCCACATGCTTAATGTGATCTAGATTCACATGGTTTATGCACTATTTTAGAAAGGACAAAATGATGTGTAGTGTGCAACATATGGGTTGCATTGAATTAAGTGCTTTTGACAGCCATCAGCGACATTGCTTTACGCGATCAAACTTGTCTACTTCATCGTCAACATAATACAATAGACATGACCTGTCAAATTTTTTCATGTTACAAAGGGGATAAAAAGAGTGTCAAATCATGTAAAGCATGCTGAAATGCCAAACAAGGGATACTAAAAGACCAGAAAAAGTGAGATATCAGACAAACTAGCATATTTTTATTAAACATGTTCATGTTAGATTCTGAGCATCCAATTTGATCACTTGCTTCTTTGTTTTTCTGTGTGTTTTATATTTAATTGGCTGGAACAATGGAGTTGAGAATGATAGGAAGAACACATTTTGATAGTTAGATAGGGCCAATTCAAATATAATGAGGTTAGATTCGTAAGGATATGTAAATTGATAAAAGATAAATCAATATATTGTAATATAAAACAAAAAATGGAGACAACTAATCTCTAAATAATGCAGAGATATCATCTAAAGACCAGAATATATATTCATTATCTAATTCTTTGTTTCTAAAAAGAAATTAATTTTAACTAATAACTGGTAATATAAAATACATTTTACACTTTTCCCTCTCTTACCTTCCAGTTCCTATTAAAAAGCACTTAACTAATCATGAATGAAACTATTACATCACTAACCACAACTTTAACAACTATATGAATAAACGTGTGAGATATTAATTATTAAATCACGAAACATATCACTACCACTATACATAGGCCTCTTGCCCACTAACTGTAGACAATGATATTATCCTTTTGACCTCTGACATTCCCAAGCAATAGAAATGCTAGCTGCTACTCATTACCCTCAGGGCTGTTTAAAGCTGCCCTAATTGTTTTGAAATATAATGAAAATCATCATGCCGATTTAAAAATATTCTTCATAAAATGTTTGAAAACTTAAGATTTTTAACTAGAAGGAGCATATACTATGTAATATATCTACTACCATATATACTTCTGAATCAAAAGTAGTCGTATGTAAAAATGACAACTGGTGATGGCTAAAAATAAAGACTGAATCATTGGGCCTGGCAGGTAGAATCATGTATTTAGAATTCAAAGATTTATTTACTTCAAATGTCTAGCTGACAATTTCTATGACATGAATTTAAAAACTAGTCTTAATAAAAGTTAAAAATAAGATAAAATACTTCTATGTTTTTAAAATAAAAAATTGAAATGATTTATAGTTTTTTTTTTTTAAATATAATTTTTTATCAAGTGGTATATTAAAAATTGGACGGTCTCTCTATTCCATATACTAGTACTAAAGAAATCAAAGAATTATTTCAAGACATTACAATAAGCATATTCAAAATATGAATTTTATCATCAGGTAATAAGGTTCATAAGATTCAAAAAAATTAACTCTGAAACTTTGGCCTAACATCATAAGACACTTGTTAGAACCCCAACTTGCTAACCATTTATCATTCTTTTTGCATTGTAAGTGTCTTAGTTATTTAGCTCCGGAACCCATTTCTATATAATGCCAACCCTTGAGTAATAAGCATAGTTAGTTAATTAACTCTGGGGCCTATTTTGTATGTAAGGCCGACCATTTAGTAATAAGCATATTTAGTTATTACAATATTAGGGGTAGAGTTGTAATGCCTATATAGAGATGTTATAATGAGAGGAAAACATCATCTATATTTTGAAATTTGAGCTCTATTCTCGAGGAGGTCTCCCCCTCAAAGAGGCCCACAATATTTTTTTTTCACTTTATTGAAAGCCGGGTAAACTTTTTACCGTGACCGGCGCCGCTGGCTAGACACGATTAATACCGGTACCACGGGATCGGGGGGGACGAATAATCGAACCTGGGTTGGCAGAGCCGCAACGGAAATACCTCACCGGTTGCCCTCACCCCCCTCCCCAGAGGCCCACAATATTTGAATATAAGCAAGGTTTGCAATTATTTATGATTTCATTGAGAAATTTGTTCTTTGCCTATTGTTCTTTTGTTTAGTTTATTTGCAAGTGAGATCATAAAAAGTGGTGTATTAGAGTTATATTCAAAGCCATTTCTATAGTTGCATTAAGATTCTAGTGGCTTATTGCAATTACCCACCATATGCTCTCACCTTACCCTCATGGGATCTTGGTGAACAAAAAATGGTAAAAGTAGTAGGGCACTGACTGTTTGGAGCCACATCTTTTACCTTTTTGTAATAGTGATCTAGGTTAGAAAACATGTATCGAGGGTTTTAAAATATTACAAGAAGTCATTTTTGGCTAAGCACATAATTGTCAGCATGCGAAGTGAGGTGAGTCCCACAAATACGCAGGCCTTAGACAACGTTGTTTACAAATTTTCACTTCCACATACCTTTGGTATATCAAAAGCACCTAGGATTTTAATAAGCCATAGGAATCCATCAACCGTCTGAATTTGTGGTGTACTGATAAAATGGTTTGCCTTGAAATTTATCCACTTAGTACCTTGAAGATAGAATAATGCAAAAACAGGGAAGGTAAAACCCTTAAATGTAAGAGCCCTAAAAATTTGGGCCAGGTCACTTTTTACAAATGACGTAAGTATATCAGAGAACCTATAGAAAGGACACCCCATAACCTAGTTATCCTTTGCATCAATCTTTTTTAGTATTGAGTAAATTTGGCTAGAGTTTGGAAGATCTGAACAAATTTTCATAGTCTAGTTCAAGGTAGATTAGTGTAATGAAAAGGTTGTAAACTTTAGTGGAAAATATCTCACCAACTATAAAAATTTTAACCATTCTGACAAAGTAGAGTCTTTAGACAAACACAAAATCCAAATAAATAAATTTTAAAAATAAATTCTAGATTTTTTTTTGCTTGCCATCCCTGTTTGATTTTATCTTCAACTGGATTCATTTCGTATAATCACCTATATATATATTGCCCTTGCCCAAATTAATCCTCTCTTCATACCAATCATTTTGGAATAATTTTTTGGTACACCTTTTGATAAGCTCAAGGTGGATAATATGGCATCACACTTGCGTTCTCAGAACCTTCTCTTTGGGGAAGTTGGATGACATAATCAAAACAATCCAATCAACATAGTCCGCTATACTCCAACAACTATACAAGTTGGATAAGTTGGATCTAATTTATGACCTATATAGTAAATTGACAAGACTAAATGCCAAATACAACTCCATGAACCAACACAGTGTGCATAATTCTAACATTGGATATAACTCTACCAACACCCAATAAAGTTATATGGGACCACCCCATACACTTGCGTTCATTTTCCAAAATTTGTCAAGGATGACCTTGCAAGTTGGTTAGATATAGCAAAATGATATTTTGCAATCCATCTCAAAAACTCTAATCATTTCATTCAAATTGGAACACGAATAGAAGACTCCAAATCATAGGCCTTTTGAATGGCCTCCCTCAATGTAGGCGGATCAAAAGCCTTGACCAATCACACTAGGGAGTCAATCAAGCCCTCTATGAATAGTACCACCAATCTCCTATCTGAAATATTAGTCACTAGAACTGAGAGTCTCTGAAACTTTGTGATGTAATTGTCCACTGAAGTCCTTTGCTTCAATTGAGCTAAATGACAAAAATGAAGCTCAGAATCTGCTCTATCGAACCTCTCAATCAATATCCTACTGAACTCCTCATAAGAGTGTATGTGTTGATACTCCTATGTGATCAAGCCATGATACCACCAATCATGGGCTGCTCCCTCTAAATATAAGGCAACAAACTAGATGGCCTCTCCTACCATCGGTTAAAGTGAAAATAAGGTATCCACCTTCTGAATCCAAGCCCTAGCCAAACTCCTCTGTGACCCATCAAAGTAGAAAGAGATAAGTTCTCTAATGCATTTTGGAAATCTCCTTGGGTTCCCCTCTGTGTTTAACCGATCCTGGGCCCATGTTGTCTCCATTTCCAAGCTAAAAACTCATAAAATGTCATAGCCCCCCTAATTATCTTAGACAATGTAACATACTCATCCATATCTCTCTCTAACTTCTCGTGTGGATTGAATAACCCCTCCATTGCTAGTGAGGGCTCCTCCCTTTGAACAAATGTAGGTTGTGTATTCCTATGTGTGGATGCCCCATTCCCTGAAGGGGGTGTATGTACATTTGGTCTACTCCATGAAGCATTGCTATCTTCATTGAGTGGCTTCAAGCCACCCATCTCACTAATGAAATGTAGAAACCCCTCCATCATAGCTATCATCCTCTCCTGAGTTTGATAATACTTCTCAAATCTCTCTTAGGCCAACCTGTCTCTCTTCTCACCCTCTGTCTCCTGGTGATCCATGTCACTCATAGCTCGGTCCTGCTCAGGTGAACTAATTGGTGGAAGCCTTGCTTTCCTCCTGCTACTCCTCAAATAATACTCAAACCTCTTTGTTTTCACTTATTTATCAATCCTTCACCCCATAAAATAGCCAATATATGGATCTATTACCACTCTAATGTCCCCAAATTAAGGCAATGATGAAAAAAGAGGGTTTCTCAACAAAAATCTTACAACACCCCAAACAATTGAATTCTAAAAATTTTAAACCAGTAAACCCTAGTTGATATATAGATGCTCAAAACACCTCCAAATAGAAACAAATTATAGGTGTCAATGTTGCACAATTAAATCCAACCAATGAAGTATATATCCACTGAATTTTCACCTTAAATCCACATAACATTTCATAAATAAACCCTAAATTTGTTGTTGGAATAAATAATTGTTTATGTGTGAGAAATGGGTGTATGTACCTTGGAAAAATACCTTTAAAATATTTCAATTTTTCTCTTGAAATTACAATTGCATTTTCCCTTGTAATTCAATTCTCAAACCCTTGCAAAACTCACCAAAAATAATGATAAAATATAGAAATATTTCAGAATGAAATATTTCTAATGTTAGCCCTCCAAAGCCTCCAAAAACCCTTCAAGGCAAGTCACCCATGTGCATAAATTTACTTTGTTAAATAAATCATAATTCTCCTTTGGATTCACTCATAAAATGATGTTAAAGGACCTTAAAACATATGCCAAAAATACTCAAATTATTGTAATATTATTTGTTCACTTTTTAGGGCCTAATAGCACCCTATAAATCTCAAAAAATGCTTCACAAGTGAATCATCCCACTCATAAAATAACGAGTCTAAAAACCCTCTAATATGCTCAATTCTTTTCCCCAACTCATTCGCCCTACCTCAAAAAAATAAAGAATAAAATCAGAATATTTTACTCACCCAAATTTCCTCTAAATAGCTTCCAAAGTTCTCATAGGGAAAGTCTCCCACACTAAAAAAGTGGTATAAAATATTAGCAATAGTTTATACACTGCAAATCACTCCCAATAAGCCTTGAACCCTCAAAATCCACTCTTCAATCAAGTCACCTTCGCTATAAAATTCAATAAAATAATGTGCAACCCTCTTCAACATCTAATGACCCTCCAAATGGTTCACCTAACTCCTTAGGCAAGTCGCCACCCCTTAGGAATGTCTCTTGTAGCACGAACAAGTTACCAAAATGATTCACTCCTCTCCAAACATATGAAATTACCAAAAACTTGTTTTCGATAGAAGTTATAATATTTTCTCAATGAAAGTGGTGTCTAAAAACACCTTTGTAGATCCACTTGCATGAACACATGCAATTTGAAGCTCACTTACAACCTTAGAATAGAGTTTTCCAAGTAGAAAGAATGGAGGTTTTCATTCCCAAACTTATGCCACTTCTTGAAGGTTTTCATTCTAAGGAGGTGAAAACCAAGCTTGACATACTTTATTCAATTTTCCAAATCAACATTCAACATAACCTTTTCAAAAACACCTCTCTTCCTTTTTATATTCTTCCTCCAATTGTGGCACACAAAATAGAGAGAGGGAGTTACTTTTATTTTTAATAAAAAGATATATAACAAGCTTCCTTATAAAATCACTTTTAGGATGGCCCTTAAAAAGACCCAAAATTAGATGATTAAGTGCTTTATCAACATAACCCTGAAGCTTACTAATGTGCCCCCTTTTTGCCTTTAATCCTTAGCTCTAGGGAATGCTCAAGCTAAGGGTCTCATCCCAAATACTAGCTCAAAAAGGGGGACATTACAATATCTCATAACTAATTGAACCCTATATCAAATGCCAATTTTTAATATACTCAATAGTGGTAGCGACTAGTTACCCATATACTCTAGTGAGATGGAATGGTGATGATAGGGATACTTTGAAATATTTTCTACGTTGGTAGAAAATTTACACATTGATTAAATCAAACTCTTTGATCCCTATATTCTACACAAGATCATATTATTGACTTAATAACTAAATCGTTTAGTTTGTATTAGATTTAGTCATTATGGGGGTAAAATTAGCATTTAGTTCTGCAAACAAATGGTTATGATGTTTTCAAAGATAAGGTAGATTAGGTTGTTTATTCAAAGCATGCAATATTTGGTTATCTGTAGGTTTGTTATACTAGTAAATAGTTTGTAGGAAGTTTGTTATGTGCTAGAAATCTATATAAGCAACCATTGTGCAAAATAATAGTCATTATATTTTTTAAAATAAGGTAGATTAGGTTGTTTATTCAAAGCATGCAATCTTTGGTTATCAATAGGTTTGTTACACAAGTATAGAGTTTGTAAGAAGTTTGTTATGTGCTATATATATATATATATATATATATATATATATATATATATATATATATATAAGCAACCATTATGCAATGTATTGGTATGGCCAAAGATTTGATCTTATACCTTTGATGATAACCTTATGTTCATATATAGGTGAACTCATTCCATTTTAGGAAATCATCAAGCTATAACAAGATATATCACTCTATTACAATTCATAATTGTTTATCGTATGCATAGTGAAGTTGTTCATACTACCATTGGTTGTTATAGTTATGCTTTTGTAACGATTTATTGCTTTCCATATAAGTTGTAAAAGAACACTTCAAGCCCTATGCGTGTTTATATATTTCACTCAAAATGGGATCATGGCCAAAAGTATATATATTATTGATCCATATATCCATTCCTATAGAATTGGTAACATGATGAATGGTATTCCTCAGTGTCATTATCTTTGATAAAAAAACATTTATAGTTTGAATCTCTCTTTCAACAAATCCGCTTACCGTAAATATCATTAGAATTGAGATTCAAAGTCCCCTAATTTTAGATTGAGATTTATAGTAAAATGTGAGGTAGGAGAGGTTGAGACTAAGTAACAAAAACATTCCATCATGGTGGAAGGCAAAGATCTTTGATATTATGATTGAGGTCATGAAATAGTCTGGTTGTCTTCTAGCTCAAAGTGGGACTTATGCTTTCAAAACTATTTATATCTCTTGGTTCCATATAGAAACAAACTCATAGTTCATTTATTTCAGCAACTGCTAAAAAAAAGCTGAGATGATATGCAAATTATATTTTAAGTACCAACTTTTCAAACATATGTACATCCCTATCACCCATAAAATCTATTTGAAAAACACACTTGATTAAGAGGAAGCAACAACCAACTATAAGGGATAGCTCCCCACAAACATTTTTGTCTATCAAGTTTTGCATTATGGATCTTTTAGTTAATAAGCATACTATAGGGATAACAAAGGCTAGATTGCCTCTTTTAATGCCTATAATATTATCAATCTTGTAGAGATGAAAACCTATACTAGCCTTATATACTTGGCTATCAACCAAAACTATATGGTTGAGTCCAAAAATAGAATTTATAGAGGTAAGCATCAAGTACTCTATTTAGTGTCTCTCATTTCTCACTTATATAAATTGACTTCCTACAGTGTGAACAGCTTTGTTAGGATAAATTTACGGTGATGATGTCTATCTTGGTAAATATTAGGATTAATTGTTGAGGAGGTAAATAGAATTTTATACAAACATCAGTAAATATTTTTAATAACCCTCAAATCATTGGATTCCTTGAGGAAAAATTTAGTCTATATAGTCGACCATGGCTAGGATTCCTTGAGGAAAAATTTAGATTAAGATCATATAGGCCAAAGATCCTATTAGGCCAAACTACTTGGAACAAGAACTAACAAAGGTGATGTTGATAGGAATGTGGGGACAAAATTAATGGCTGCCTTACTTCCTAGCCGGGACTTACACTCACTCCTAAATGGACATATAGAAACAGAAACATAGAATGAAATCAAACACACTCTTTATTGAAGGAACATATAAATATCATGGAGATTCAAATGTATAAATTCCCTTCCCCTTGATAACTATGTATAAGACATTACACTTAGTCTCATGGATTGGCTTCAAGGAACACACCACACTTGCAGGGTCTCTAGCTATATTTTTTCTCTCCTAGAGATTTGTTCTTTTCTATCTCAGCTCTCCTTTGTGTTGGAGTTTGAACTCTCACCTTTGCTAAATTTGATGTCCTTCTTACTGACTTCCAACTCTTGCAAACAAATCCAAATCTTGGTTTCCTAACACAGACATCTTGGAATTTTAGAGTTCCCTCTGCCTTAAAAAATGGTCCACATGACATTGTTTTTCGAAGTGGGTAATTATTTTACCTATGCCTATGATGTGGGTGAGACCATCAGTTAGTGCAGATTGGTGGTTTTGAAACCATTGGTTAATGCAGATTGGCAATTTCAAAACCACCACGTGCATCAAAAGGCAATTTCATCACCATCCCAAAAAGGGGCCATATGACCTCATGGAGGTGATTGAAACCCTCTTCTTGCCTTTTTGATATGTTTTACTTTTGATGATGTTCTTGGGATTGTTGTTGATCTTTGTCAACACATGCGATGTTGTTGACATGGTCGATATATTACACAAACATATGAGTATGCAGAATAACCCATTTTTTTATGTGATTGGTTGTGGGCAAGTCCAAGAAGATCCAACATGCCTTGCTTTGGACCTTGGAATTGACACATTTCAGTCCAAGGCATGGGTATTTGCAGCCCCTAAGATTTTAATCTGAGTGGCAGAATAATAATATATTCATAGCATGGATGAACATAAGCTACAAGATTGAGTCTGGTACCTGAGACCTCAATGTCTTGTCCCCACATAAAAAACACTGAAATGCGGATTCAATCCATTCATCAGATGTGGAGCCCTGTCGCAATTAAATTAGCACTCATGACGTCCTCATCCACCCTTAACCATAGAAAATAGCCAATGAATTATGTTTCTACCTTACAAGCTTTATAGCCCTTTGTAATGTGTGCAAGTCATGTAAATCCAATATTTACCATAAATCTAGGTCTAGTGTATGATATAGGATTTTTGGTGTCCGATATCACATGAAATACCATGACATTGCCCCTCACCACTGATGTACAAATTATGACCACATCATATGAATGAACACACATCCTTATTTTTTACTATCACCTCCACTATAAATATCATATTATCATTTCTTTATGCTTCATGCACAAAAATATGAGATAGGGTCAGCGGTCATGAGTTTCAAGTGTAATATGACTAACAATTTACACTTTCACTTTACAAAACCCCACTTGAACAAAACATGAAATTGTATCCCTTCTCACATAACATTTTCATTAAAAACAAATGTTAATTTATTTGTGTATATATACACTATTATATAACAATATATATGTTTATATTATAATTATAATATATATTATAATATTATATTAAGCTTGTTGAAATAGAGTAGTTAATATTAGATTTCCTTTTCAACAAATTATTATTTTAATTTTTTGTGACTATTCCTATGCGTTGATCTTGTAATCCAACGGTAGAGGCGAGTTGATGTGTTTGAAGATGCCAGATAAATAAGTGGCTAATGTTATGATACAAGGCAGTTGACAGTTGGAATAAATAAGGACAAGTTGAAAAAGGGTTATAACAAATAACAAAGGGACAAACAGGTAGTATCCAACATGCTTATAATTTGTTTGTAAGAGTGGGTGTTGTTTAAATTTGATCAAATTTGAGGTTGTGATGGTGTCTTCCACATGGTCTACCTTCTCACAAAAGACGCTATAAGTGTTAGTTTATCTTATTCTTGAAGTTGAACAACTCATTATACTCTCTTTATTGGTACTGGTAGTGGTGATGCATATGCAGAATGTGGAGTAAAGTGTGTAGTATTGACTTCTTCAATTGATACAATTTACATGGACCCAGATAGAGATTCCCACCTTGTCATGGATGAAGACAATTGGAGAGAATTGTATCATTGTGCTCAAACAAAATTAGGACATACCCTTACAAACGTGAATAAGAATTTAGAATTGATATGAGTAAATGGGTAGCATAACACATATAAATAAAAAAATAATATAGCTTCTAGCTAAAATATATATTGAGTAGAATGGTGCATAATTGGTACTGCTATGTGAAAACAGTAGTAGAGAAAAATGCATGAAAGCAAGTGGAGAGGAATTTGGATATGGTGGTGGTGAACCCATATTTGGTTTTGGGTCCTTTGTTTCACTCCTCCATCAATGCCAACATTACTCATCATGAAATATTTGATTGGTACATTCTTCTTACATTTGTTTATTTATTTATAAATTTATATATTGAAATTGAAGATGTTATAAGTGATGTGTAACTGCAGGTTCATCCAAAACATATGCAATCTTAATGCAGGCATAAGTGGATGTAAGAAATGTGGTGATAGCTCACATATTAGTCTATGAAACATCTTCTCCCTGTGGATGATGTCTATTTGTGGAAACCAATATCTGGTTGGTTTTCTACCAAGTTGTCAGCTATACATCAATGACATCTTAATATGCTGAGATGAATCTTTGGAGGCTTCACACCAATAAATATGAAAATATTTTTATGGAAATAAATGTGATCTTTATACATGTAGAGATATTTCAAAAACACCAACCCTGAAAGCCTTTTCCTTTTTTAGCCCACAAAGAGAGCACCGGTTCGATCAAGGCCACATTTTCTAGAGCAAAATTCATTTTGAAACCACCATCACTATCCAGAGCCTTGTAAACAGGTTGAAAAGATGATCCTTCCCTTGACAGCTTTCCCATTTAACCCAAAGGTCACAAAGCTTGCGGATCACATCAATCCCACTCGCACATGGTGAGAGTGAATACAAAACCATGATGGCAATAATAGCCTCTAGCATCAAAGCCATGAGAGATATGAAATGACTAGTATCCTCGAGGTTTAGATTTGATCAATCAATTCAAGCCCTGACCACCTTTATAATTAGTTATCCATGATATGGTTACACCTTTGATCAACCCCCCAGTATGCCAAATAGTTAGCCTGTTGATTAGCTTCCCTCTACCAATGGTTGACTGACTGTGATGATAATCATCCAAGCTTGGCCACACCATACTAAGGATGTTGTTCAACCTCCATGCCTTTATTGGATTATTAAAAATGGTTTCCACAATGATCCTAGAGTCCCCTTCAATTGTCAGGGTCTCAATGCCACTTTGTCAAGCCAATTGAATACCTAAGACCATCGCTTGAGCTTTTGCCTCATTATTCATGTCTTGTAATTTTGCCAACAAATTACTGATGAGAAAGCTTGAGTAATCTCTAATACTTCACCCAACTCCTGATGCTCCTTAATTCCCTCTAGTTGTGCCATCAAAATTTAACTTAAGAAAGCCCATAGGGGGAGGAGTCAAGGAGGCAATAATGTGAACATGAGAACTAATAAACATCCAGTTTGGTCTTATCAACATGTCCCATGAGGAAAGATTATCATGTTTCCTAATTGGATGAGAAGAGACAACTTCAAAGATTGTAATTTCAAGTTTTATCAAAAAATTTAGAAGGTCTACAACAAGATCACAAAAAAAAAAAATTAGAAGAAAATTCCAAGCATGAGAACCTTTTGACAGAGAAGCAAAAGAGAATATACCCATCCATCGGAGTAGTAGAGCCTATGTAATTGAGTTGGAAGATTTTACTCCAGAGTACTATAGGATTTGAGAAGATTCCCCATACCAATTTGGCACCAAGAACGATGTTCTGAAGGGTTGTATTTCTTAGAACAACAAACTCAATCCCACTTCACCAAAGACACCTTTTTTTTCATCTTCACATTTTTTCCAAAGAAAATATTTGCATATTTGGTTGATGCCTTTGATAAGCATAACAGGAGGCTGGAGAACTAACATGAGATAAATGGGCATAACACTGAGGATATATTTTATTAGAGTGATCCTGCCAACCATGGACAAGAATTTCCCTTTACACTAATTCAATTTTTCTTTAAAGAGCCCAATAAATTATCCTATAAATTTGATTTGTTGGATCCTAAAAATAAAGAAACTCCCCAATATTGAGTAGGTAGCTTATTACTTCTAAAATTCAGGCACCGAGCTAACCTCGTTTGAGACTATCTAGGAATGTTGATGAATTAAATCCTGGATTTTGAATGGTTTACTTCTTGCCCTAATGCCAAAGCATATCGATTGAGAACAACCTTGATATAAGTAGCTTCACAAATGGATGCCTTTTCAAATAAAAAATAATCATCAACAAATTATTGATGGGAGAGATTATCTAACCCACTTGTAACACTAAGACTCTCAATCAAACCTTTTCCTTTCAAATCTTGAATCAACATGATTAGAGCTTTGGCCATCAGGATGAAAATAAATGGAAAAATTGGGTCCCCTTGCCTGAGACCCCTTAAAGCCTAAAAAAACTCCATAAGGCTGCCATTAATTAAGATCAATAATTTTGGAGTGGAAATACAATTGCATATCCACTCACACCAATCCTTGTTAAAACCAAAGCTCTCCAGCAACTTCATGAGGAATATCAAATTAAATCAATCATAAGCCTTGATTATATAGAGTTTGATTAGCATGCCTTATTGCTTATTGAAATTTAGTTAGTGCAAAAACTCATGAACCACTATAATACCATCCTAAATATGGTGCCTTGGGATGAAACCACCTTGTTTAGGAGAAATCAATTGAGAAATAAAGGATTTCAAACTAAATGAGATTGCTTTGGAAATGATTTTATTGATAGTGTTGCATAAATCAATTGGTCTAAAATCACCAAAAGAGGATTGGGATGCCCCTTTGGGGATCAAAGAAATAAAGCAATAGTTAATATCAGCGCTCACCTTTTTGGATTGTTTGTAAACTTCCACCATAGTCGTTACCTCCTTCCCAATAATTGGCCAAAAAGATTGATAAAAATTCATTGGGAAACCATTAGTCCAAGGGATTTATCCTTTTTCATTGCAAAGACCACCTTTATTTCTTCATGAGATAAGGGGGCGAGAAGCATTACATTTTGCTGCCTCAAAACCAACTGGGGAATGATAGTGAGAAGATCCTATTGAAACTTGAGATCCAAGCCCACAGGGCAAGCTAAAATATTATTGAAAAAACTTATCACCTCTGCCCTTAATTCAAAGATTTGATCCACTTTCTTGCCATCCCTATCCAATATTTTAGAAATTCTATTGAGACTCTGTTTAGCTCGAGTTGAATTGTGAAATAAATTTTTATTTAGATCCCGCTCCTTGAGCCAATGCTCCCATGAATTCTATTTCCATTAAATCTCTTCCTTGAGGTACAAATCTTCTAACTATACTAGTAGGGAGTGTTCCCTTTCATACATATCCACACTCATTCCCATGCCCAACACAACCTCATTCAAAGCAGGCAGTTCATCTTCAACTCTTTTAGATTCCTAAAAACAATTCTTGAAATGGTCTTTATTCCATTGTCTAAAACAATTCTTAATGAAGACGAGTTTTTTAACAAAGGTATGTATACATTACCTTTATCTGGAGGGGAATTCATCCACCACAATTTGATTAAATAAAAAATAGAAGGATCTCTCAGCCACATCAGCTCAAACTTAAATGGGAATAGAGGAGGGGCCTAGTCCAACATTATCTCCCAATCCATTGGATCATGGTCTAAGCTAGATAGAGGAATGATTTGACTCTCCAACATTAAATTGGAAACCAACTAGGAGGGATTGATATAAAATCTCCATATATCCTGCTATGTTACTAAACCCATTACTTCTGTTGGTCCAAGTGTGAAACCCCTTAGGAATCACATCAATGAGCTTGACATTCAACACAAAAGAGGCAAAATCATTTTAAGAAGAATGGGGTCTCCCCATGCCTCCCCTTTTATCACTCAGAATAAGAATGGCATTGAAGTCTCCACCTAACACAAACTTCTCAATATAAGATATCTTCGCCCAATAATTCCTTTAAATATCAAGACTGTTAGGGCCATAAATATTGAAGAGGCAAAACATAATATGATAAGATAGATCCTTGCTTCTACACCATTCCCAATTAGTCTCACTATCCATAGAGATCACTTCTACTTTGAAAGTATTTTAGACCATGGCCAGTTCCCCGAAAGCTCCACAAAATCCACAAACCACCCTTTCCAATTGTGCCAACTTTGCAAGATAACCTCCTTTGCCTCTGCTTTGACCAATTTTTTTTTGGTGTAAGATAATATTTGGGTGAAGAGGGACCAACTAACCCTTTACCAAGCATCTTTTTTTAGGGGCATTAAAGCCCCTAAGATTCCTCGAAATTAGCTTCATGATGCAGGAGAGGGTATTTCTACCCCCTGCACATGAGGAAAGAAAATTGTGATGGATTTTTGAGACTTCGATAAACTTTGCTTTAATAATTTCTCAAAACTGGGATTTTGAAGAAGAGTATACCCTTGTGGCATTATACTCAAACGTAGTACTAGGAGTTTTTGGTTCATTGATTCTGATGCATCCAAAGTTTTCACATTTTGTAAGGATTGGTATGCCAAATTTATTGTAAGTACAAAGTTTTATGATTTAGTTTCATTATTTGATGGTTAGTCATATGCAGTAGAGGGGATATGAGATATTTTCATAGTATTGAATATTGATAGAAAAATCAAAGTAACAAATGTCAATTATGTTCCTAGCATGAATACAAATATCTTATATATTAATCAATTAATAGAAAATCCCAACATTGTACATTTCTCTAGGAAACAATATATTATGTCTAATGTCAAATAGAACAATAATTGCCATGGGTATTGGGCAAGGTGGATTGTATAGGCTTGTTGAATCTATCATAGTCAACGTAAGTGTACTTATGGAGGGAGACTCCACCATACAAGATGTGTTCAAGGATGAAATTCCTTATAGGCTCATTGATCCTGATCTAGTCAATTTACATGCACTAGTTGTGGAGGGAATATCCACTATAAAGGGCATGTAGGAGGATACAATTCCTCAATCTTAGTCACATGCAAAGGTAGTTGTGCAGGAGGATGATATGCTTAAGTCACAAGCATTGGATCAGAGATCGGGAGTAAGGTTGTTACTTCAGTAGAGCATGGTCATTTTGCTCTTGCTTCTGACTTTTGTATGGTACCTGAATTGCCAGTTTACACAACCCATTGGCTGTAAATGGGTGGACAATAATTGTTATTTATAAAAGTACATGACTCATCTATTTATAAAAGGCTTTTCCAAGTAGGAAGGAATACATGCAGAGATGGTTTCTTTGCCTACCACAAAGTTGGTTTTTTCTCCAATTGTTACTAAGTAGTTGGTTTTTACTCCTACTACGAAGATGATCATATTTCGGTTGCTTATCTTCACATCATCTTAGTTTAGTTTCTTGAATGGAAATTTGGAGGTGGAGGTCTTCATGGTACCCCCTAAAGTTTTTCAGGTACTTGGTCATTATCAATTGTATTGCAGTATAATTAAAGTCCATATATGAACTTAAGTAGGGTCCACAAGCCTAGGATATTTTATTTGATCAACATCTCTAGGATTTTGGATTCAAAACAATGGAAGTCAAACTGAAATTATTAGGCAATGATGATTCATCACTGATCAATGAATCACCCTATAGTGAATTGGTGGACCGCTTGATACATCTTATTTCGACATGGTTCAATCTTTGTTTTTTGTTGGCTATCCTTTTCAATTTTTGTCTACATCGAAGTTCCTATAGTGCACAGTAGAAAAATGCTAGAGGACTGCAAATTTCATGTTGATATCTTTAGTATAGTCTGTAAATATAAAGACTAAACTCTTTGGTCTCATTGTGTTTGTAAAATTTCAGGACAAATTTGTAGTAGTCTCTAGTTTAGTTATTAAGGGAGAGTATTAAAGTTTTTAATTAGCAGTTAGTGAATATTAAACAAATGAGCAGTTATCAAACTTTCCAACTGTATGTAACCACTTTTTGCTTCATAAAAAGACATACACATAAGTGTGTAAGTGTGTCGTATGCCTTCCATTTCTCTTCATTCTTTCAACATTCATTTGCTAACAATTATAAATAAGGCCTCTATATTCAAGCCATACAGTTGATAGTTGTCTTCCTGATTCGTATAGTTGCCCTAATCATATTTTTTGGTAAAGATCTTATTTGTCACAAACATGCCTACAAATCTCTCTCTCCATCTAGGGAAGATATATAGGTATCCAATGCACAAATTGATGATGGGAATATAACTATAAATGGTACGTATTATCTATCTTCAAGTTGGCTATCTCCAGTATAAGAAATATTTTAATAGGGAAAACATCTCCTCTTTAATTCAGTGGGTCTTCGAAGATAGGTACAGTGATTGTAGTGATAGTTGACTTTTAGAATGCATGTGGATGCTTTGTTCTATGATCATAAAGATACAGTTGGTATCTTGTTTGTGAAGCATTGGTATTTTTGGGTCATGACACCTTTGTTTTATTTTAGGAGTGCTCACCTTCCTTTATAATATCTCATTTATCTTTGTTGCTGCTGCACATCCACTATCCATATTAAAGTGGTGGTGTTTTTGCTTATTTTTTAACCCTGTGTTGTCACAACAATAAGCACCCCAGCCTACCATTAGAGCACAACTTAATGGATAAGAACCTTTGCTGATAGAAAATTGTTTTACAAAGATCGCATACCAATTTTTTAAATCTGATCTGCAAGTAGACTAAATAATTGTTGATGTTGTCCTAGCCATAAAAAATTCCAAACAGATTTCAAACTAGCAAAATTACAAACTATATGATTGATAGAGAAAATGCCTAAGAAAAGAGCCTAATTACAAGCATCACCATCTATAACACAATCATTTTTTTCTTTTACTTTTATATTTCTATCTTCAACTGCCTTGCTGCATTCAATCTTACCAAGGAAACCTTTGAAGTATTTACCGAAGCAGATTGAAGAAATAGCTCTCATTACTTGAATAAATCAGAGGGAAATGCTATAGTTGGTTAACAAGCATAGTGGTTGTTTAACACAAAGAAGGATACAGAGAATTGCTTTTTTTAAGCACACAATAGACTTGTTTATCGCCATAACGTATAAGGGAACCATGTTAAGGCAAGATTATTGGATGATTAATGCCTTGATTCTTACATCAATTACAATTCAAAATATCTTTGATGGTAAAAATAAGGAATTCCTACTTTGAATGGAAAACAAATTCTTAAGTTTACTTGGGTGTTGTTTATAGTGAGCAGGGGTCCTTATGTAGTTAATAGCTAGGTTACTTTATTAAATTTCTTTTAATAACAAGCAGTCTTTTGGTTGGATTATATTAATTTTTTTTATTTATATTCTAAATTGTTCAGTTTTATATTGAAAAATGCTTGCTGAAAACTTGGGAAACCTATCTATCTTTATTACTCTTTTCAAAGTCTCATGACTTCTATTTTAAAGAGTATTTTGTATGCATGGAGATAATATTTTGGGATTTTCTTCCAGATTTCAGAAGGCACGACATTGCAAGTTCAAAAAATTAATGTTATGCTGGAATCATGTGGAGGTATAGGGCACCATGTAGGAGCAACTTGGTAATCATAATTTAAAAAATATAATTGTATGTCATGTCCTATGAATAGGCTCATAGAGTACCAATTCCAAAAATATTGTTTTGAGAATGGATTTTGTGCTTTATTTATAAATCATTACTTAGTTTGCAACAACAAAGTAAAACCAAACTCTTCTACAAGCTAATTGATAAAGATGTGTGACACTGAAAGAATTATATGGCATGGTCGGTAAACTAAACTCAATAATTGGGCTTGGCTAAGTGAGATTGAGATAATTGTCTCAGAAATAGCTACTTAAGAATTTGGAATAAAAATTGTAAGATCCAATTCGAAAAATCATAATAGAAATTACAGCATTTGTTATAATACCAGTCGTGACAGAAACCAAGATACAAGTTTTACATAACGTAACTGTTTTGGCACAAGACATCAATACATGAAATATGAGGGTTCCACTTCCAAAATCACATTAAGCCACATGTCAAGTTACCACTTTTTATAGATTGAGTGCAATTAAGGATGTGTCACAATGCTAGCTCAGATTTTATGTTAAGTCTTAATGAAAAATATAGATTTTAACCATGTTTCTCTTTCCAAACTCTTCCATTTAGGAAAGATAAACATGGGAAAACCTTCAGTTATAAATATTATTAAACTTTATCTCCTCCACACCATTGACTTAGATGCTCAAAATTTAATACTATGCGACACCATGGTAATGGCTGATAACTTTGAGTAGTTAGAAAACAGGTTCACAACTTGCAGATAATAGAATTATTTCGTGTTAGATGGAACTCAAAATAGTTTGCTTCAATTGTGATTTTTTGATAAATGCTCAAGTGATACTCTAACCTTTCATTATCTTTGGTCAACCTCTTAAAGTAATCTTTCCTTGATTTACAAATTGAAAAAAAATGACCAATATGGCCATCATAACAATTGTCCTATGAGATTTACTGCTTGTGTTTCATTTTTCTCATTGCAGCACATCATATCAACCTTCATGCATGCATCATATATTAACACGTTAGGAATTAGTTTTACCCTAAGGAGGAACAAGGTCAATAGATAATGACTTCCATTACAATAAGAACACAATTTTTATGATGTATGCTTTACGAGAGAAGGTCACTATGAGAACAATGCATAAACTGCAATCAATGAGTCAAGAGCTCTTAACAATATGGTCTCAAAATCGTGTGTACTTTTGCATTTTTTTGAAAGATACAATGGCCAAATTTTTCCTTATATGGTCTTTATGTATACGAGATATAAATTTTAGTTTTCGTAACGGTACTTCTGTTAAATGCCATTACTGTACATGAAAAATTTAATCTTTAAATCAATTATATTTAAAATTTGTATTGTTTTTGGCTTATCTGAACTTACTTTATTATTTTAGATTTTATTAGATTTTGAGCATCCTAGGATTGTATATTATCTCAGTGGGATGCATTACCATTCAACATTCATTACAACAAGCACTTCGCATATTTTTATGTGATTGGTTGTTTTAAGTGCGGAGTACATCAGTTTTATTCGAAGTGTTGCACAATAATTTTGGCTTATATGACCTTATTTTATTGTTTCAGAGTTACTTTATTAGATTTTGAGCATACCAGGATTGTATGTTATCCGAATGGGATGCATTACCATTCAACATTCCTTGATTCAAGAACTTAGCACATTTTTACGGAATTGGCTATTTTAAGCATGGAGTACATCGATTTTCTTCTAAGCATTGCGCAATGTTTATGTTAATTGAACATGATCCCTCCATTGGAATCAATTACAATTCGCAATCTTTTACTATATACAACAAATGAAAGCTGGAAGGTATGTTGAATATGTTATTTCCTAGTAATGTACTTAGTGTAATTTTTTTTAATTCCAATCATTCATTCTATTAAGGTTCAAAATTGTGATCTAAGTTTTGACTTTTGCAGGCTGCGAACCTTAAAGAGGAAACAAAATTCTCTAGTCATAAGAAAAAAAATTATGTCTTCAAGGTAAGATATTGCCCATCTAGATTTATGTTATTAAACATCTTTGTAGATAAGATAAAGATAAATATAAATATATTAATATCCAACTATTGACCACAAAGATAGGTTAAAGGGACTACAAATTACAAAAGTGTGTCAGGAACAAGTGGGAAACCAGAAAGGTCTCCAAAAACAAGAAAAATAATGATGAAAGAAATAGTATAAATCAGGGCAAAGAGCAACCATGCTCTGAAACAAAGAACCAAAGAGCCAGAAAACCACGAACAACCACACTCAGATCCAAAGAAAGGAGTAGAAGGAATGAGCAACAGCGGAGAATATCTAAACATCAGGAGCACGAGAATGAACCCTGGAAAAAAACTAGGAGGGGGTCCATCAAGAGTATGATCCAACTCTCCCAACATCTAAGGTTGATGAGAAGAAGCTCCAGATAAATGTATGACTCGAAAAAAGGGAGGTAGGATGTCTGGTCTGTCTTCTAATCCTTTGCCTAGATAGAAAAGTCCTTTGCAAAGATCTGGTGGATCTTGTCTATCTCTTGATACCAGGTTGAAATGGATATGTTGATGAAAACTTGAGGAACTATGGATAGTGTCTCTAGGCCTCACTCATAGAAAGAATTAATTTCATTCTTCAAATCTGCATGTTTGTATGATATATCTTTTTATTCTCCACACACTTCCTTCCTTCCCTTCTTTATTAATCTTCACATGTCTCACACTTCAACTTTCTTTCTCAACCTTCTATTCACCTTATATAGCCTTAAAAGGCTCTTCACAAAGGAAGCATCCCATCCAAGAGCAACCTCTTCACCAAAATATGTGATCATTGACATTTTCGTCAACATTTCCATTGACATTTCCATCGTCCATCAACATTACCATTGACACTTCCATCATCCATTGATAATTTCATGAACAATTTTATTGATATTTCTTGTATTGATAGGCAACACTAATACTGATTCACCCTCCTCTCAATATTAGTTTTGCTTATCAATTAGTATCATAGTAGGTTCTTTCAGGAATAGTCTAATCGATGGTAGGTATATCTTGGCAACACACATGGCTAGTCATCAAGTACCAAAGGGTTTCTCCATAAATAAGGCTCCGTTATTTGATGGAATAAATTATGTTTTTTGTAGCATATGAATAAAAACCTATCTAATAGCACTAGGGTTTGATATTTGGCAATCGGTAGTAATGGGATATAGAACTCTTCAGACCCCATCGATAGATCAAACTAGAAAGAGGGCCAGTGAAAATAATGACAAAGCTTTAAACACAACATTATGTGGCTTGTCTGAATACGAGTTTGTCAAAGTTATGCATTGTGACATGATAAAGGAGACATTTGACAAACTTTAGAATATCTATGAGGGGGACACCAAAGTGAAGTAAGCTAAGCTCCAAAACCACAAAAAGTAGTTTTAGAGTCTAAAAATGAAAGAAGAATAAAATGTTGTAGCCTATTTTCTTCGTGTGGACGAAATTTTGAATACCATCAAAGGATTTGATAAAAAAAAAAGATCCAATATTAGTACAAAAGGTACTAAGATCTCTCCCCTTACGATTTTATCCTAAGGTTTTGGTAATTAAGGAAATAAAAGATATAAACACACTAACGATGAATGAGTTGCATGGAATCCTCACAATATATGAAATGAGGACATAAATAGAAAAACCGTCAAAGCACAATGCAACCTTCAAAGATTAAAAGAAAGTCAAAAATGCAAATCCTGAGTCAAGTGATGAATCAAAAGAAGAATAAGCTATTTTTTTGAGAAATCTTAAAAGGGGATCTAACAAGTATAAAGGTAATCTTCCTTTCAAATGTTTTAATTGTGGTGAGATAGAGCATTTCGCTACTAAGTGTCCTCATGCAAAAGATGATAATAGTGATGATGAAGAAAATGATAAGGTATGAAAGAACAAACATTCATACAAAAAAACTATAAGCCAAGTAAATATGAAAAAAGAAAAAACTCTGATAGATATAAGAAAAGACTCTACACCAAGGAGAGTAGCTCAAAAGAACAGAGTAATGAGATTACTTCAAAGAGTGATAAAGAAGAAACTCTCTTCTTGGAAATAGAAACAAATAATGAAGAATACTAAATGTTTCTAGAAGAGGAATAAAATATTGAGGACGAAGGAGAAGTGGATCTAGAAGAACTTCTCTGTGGCTTGAGTGAAATAAAGAGGCTTAAGAAAAAGAATTTGAAGAAAAAATTTCAGCTTCTTAAATATGAAGAAGAAGGTGGAAATTTGAAAATGAACATATCTCAAAGATTCGAAGAGTCTGAAAATGTCATTACCAGTCTAAAAACTCAATTAGAAGAGGCAAAAAGAATTGACGAGATAATAAGAGATTCACTGAAATCAAAAGAGGAAAATTTTAAGAAGCTTGAATTTGAAATTGTTGATTTAAGAAAGTAATTAGAGAAGTCTAATGTTAAGCTGAGAAATAGCTTAAAATTTGAAAAGATCACTGAGATCTTGGATAACATTATTAATAGCCAAAATAAATCATTCATCAAGACCAGTATTGGCTATGAGGAGAAGCAAAATATTAACAATGATAATTAAAAAGATGTTGAATCATCAAAGAAGGAATATAAGATTCCTCAAAAGAACACCATTCCTCAAAAGGATGACAAAGTTGAGAACAAGTGGCATGAGGTTCACACAAGAAACTTCATAAGATATTTCTATCTAAAGTAGTCTTACATGATCAGGTATCAAAACTCATTTTATGGTGATTGTTTTTATTACAAAAATTTTGGTCATAAGGCAATAGATTGTAAGATTCAGGTAAAGAATAATTGTTGGAATAAAAGTGCTTATGGATATTCAAATCATAACTCATTTGATGTACTATCAGATTACAATGAATATGATATTGTGTGATATAAGTGCAACAAAGATGGCCATATACCATAATATTGTAGAGGTTTTTATGTAGAGAATACAAAGCGAACCAGGAAAGTGGATACCCTGGCCAAGTAGAAAATAAAATCTATGAAAGCTTGGAAGAAGAAACAAGAGGAAGAGAAAGCTATGCTCATTCAAATGGATTTTCATGTGCAAAATGAAGAGCAACAATGGTACATTGATAGTGGATGCTTGAGCCATATGACAGGAGACAAGAGTAATTTCTATTCTTTGAAGAAAGTAAGCAGAAGAATAGTAAAATTTGGACACAACGCTACAACAAGGATAGTGGGAAAAGGTAACCTCAGTCTAAATTATGGAAAGACAAAAATTGAGAATCTATTATATGTTAAAGGGATGAAGCATAATCTCCTAAGTGTAAGTCAAATGTGTGATCAAGGGCACATCCTCACTTTCCATCCTCAATGCTGTGAAGTAAGGAATGTTGATTTAGGAAGATTAGTTATGGATGCAAACACAACCAAAGATAACTTACATGTGCTCAATGAAGTTAAGAAAGAATGATGTTATATGACATAATTAGATGAGAGTTGGTTATGTCTTAGGAGAATGGGCTAGAAGAATTTTGACAATTTGGTGAAAATCAACAATAAGCAGTGTGTGAGAAACATGCTAAAAATCATGAAACCAATAATTTTTATGAACATTTTTTATTTGTATTCTAAATTGGTCAGTTTTATATTGAAAACTATTTGTTGAAAACTTGGGAAACCTATTTATCTTTATTACACTTTTCAAAGTCTCACGACTTCTATTTTAAAGAGTATTTTGTTTTGCATGGAGCTAATATTTTGGGATTTTCTCCTAGATTAAAGAAGGTATGACATTGTAAATTTAGACAATTAGTGTTATGTTGGAATCATGTGGAAGTACAAGATGCCATGGACGAGCAACTTGGTAATCATAATTTAAAAAATATAATTGTATGTCATGTACTATTAATAGGCTCATAGAGTACCAATTCCAAAAATATTGTTTTGAGAATGAATTTTGTGATTTATTTATAAATAATTACTTAGTTCACCACAACAAAGGAAAACCAAACTCTTCTACAAACTAATCAATAAAGATGTGTAACACTGGAAGAATTGTATGGCATGGTCGGTAAACTAAACTCAATAATTGGGCTTGGCTAAGTGAGATTGAGATAATTGTCCTATTTCTAATTCATACCTTAGAAATAGCTGCTTAAAAATTTGGAATTAAAATTATAAGATCCAATTCAAAAAATCATAAAAGAAATTGCAGCATTTGTTGTAATACCAGTTGTGATAAAAACCAGGATACAAGTTTTGCATAATGTAATAGTTTTAACACAAGACAACAATACATGAAATATGAGGGGTCCACTTCCAAAATCACATTAAGCCACATGTCAAGTTACCATTTTGTACAAATTGTGTGCAATTGAGGATGTGTCACAATGCTAGCTCAAATTTTTTGTTAAGTCTTTGGAGAATTATAGATTTTAACCTTGTTTCTCTTTCCAAACTCTTCCATTTAGGACAGATAAACATGGGAAAAAATTTAGTTATAAATATTATTATAAATTTATCTTCTCCATACCACTGACTTGGAAGCTAAAAGTTAATACTATGCGCCACCATGGTAATGGATGATAAATTTGAGTAGTTAGAAAATTGGTTCACAACTTGCAGATAATATAATTCTTTCATGTTAGATGGAACTTAAAACAATTTGCTTCAATTGTGATTTTTTGATAAATTCTCAACTGATACTCTTAACTTTCATTATCCTTGGTCGACCTCTTAAAGTACTCTTCCCTTGCTTTACAAATTGAAATAAAATGGCTAATATAGCCATCATAGCATTTATCCTATGATATTTACTGCTTGTGTTTCATTTTTCTCATTGCAATAGATCATGTCAACCTTCGTGCATGCATCATATATTAACATGTTAGGAATTGGTTGCACCCTAAGGAGGAACAAGGTCAATAGATAATGACTTCCATTACAATAAGAACAAAATTGTTATGATGTATGCTTTACGAGAGAAGGTCACTATGAGAACAATGCAGAGACTGTAATCAATGAGTCAAGAGCTCTCAGCAATATGGTCTCAAAATCATGTTTACTTTTGCATTTTGTTGAAAGATACAATGGCCAAATTTTCCCTAATGTGGTCTTTATGTATATGAAATATAAATTATAGTTTTCGCAGTGTTACTTCTATTAAATGTCATTACTGTACATGAAAAATTTAATCTTTAAATTAGTTATATTTAAAAATTTCTATTGGTATTAGCTTATCTAACCTTACTTTATTATTTTAGAGTTTTTTAGTTAGATTTTGAGCATCTTGGGATTGTATATAATATGAGTGTGATGCATCACCATTCAATGTTCATACAACAAGCACTTAGCATATTTTTATGTGATTTGTTGTTTTAAGTGTGGAGTATATTAGTTTTCTTCTTAGCGTTGCACAATGTTTTTGGCTCATCTGACCTTATTTTATTGTTTTAGAGTTACTTTATTAGATTTTGAGCATGTTGGGATTGTATGTTATCTAAATGGGATGCATTACCATTTAACATTCATTACTTCAAGCACTTAGTATATTTTTATGGAATTGGTTGTTTTAAGCATGGGGTACATCTGTTTTATTCTAAGCATTGCACAATGTTTATGTTAATTGAACATGATCCCTCCATTGGCATTGATTATAGTTAACAATCTTTTACTATATACAACAAATGAAATCTAAAAGGTATGTTGAATATGTTATTTCCTAGTAATTTCCTTAGTGTCAATTTTTTTATTCCAATCATTCATTATATTAATGTTCAAAATTGTGATCTAAGTTCTGACTTTTGTAGGCTACGAACCTTAAAGAGGCAAGAGAATTCTCCTGTAATAAGAAAAACATTTATGTCTTCAAGGTAAGATGTTGCCCATCTAGATTTATGTAATTAAACATCTTTGTAGATAAGATAAAGATAAAGATAAATTTATTAATGTCCAACTAATGAGCTCAAAGGTAGGCCAAAGGGACTGTAGATTACAATAGTGTGTCAAGAACAAGTGGGAAACCAAATAGGTCTCCAAAAACAAGAAAAACAATGCTAAAATAAATAGTACAAATCAGGACAAAGAGCAACCACGCTCAGAGCCAAAGAACCAAAGATCCAAAAAGCCACGACCAACCACACTCAGATCCAAAGAAAGGAGTAGAAGGAATGAACAACCCCTGAGAAGCTCTGAACATCAGGAACATGAGAATTAACCTTGAGAAATATGAACTAGGAAAGGGTCCATCAAGAGTTCAATTCACCTCTCCTAGCATCCAAAGCTGAGGAGAAGAAGCTTTAGATAAAAGTATGACCCGAAGAAGGGGAGGTAGGATGTCTGGTCTGTCCTCTAATCCTTTGCCTAGAGGGAAAAGTCCTTTGTGAAGATCTGGTGGATCTAGTTTATCTCTTGAAGCTAGGCTGCAATAGATATGCTGATAAAACCTGAGGAAATGTAGATAGTGTCTATAGGCCACACTAATAGAAATAATAATTCCATTCTTCAAATATGCATGTGTTTGTATGATATATCTTTTTTTTCTCCACACACTCGATTCTTTCTCTTCTTTATTAATCTTCATATGTCTCACACTTCAACTTTTATATCTTTCTCAACCTTCTATTCACCTTATATAGCCTTCAAAGGCTTTTCTGAAAGGAGGCGTCCCATCCAAGAGGCACCTCTTCATCAAAATATGTGATCATTGACATTTTTGTTAACATTTCCATCATCCGTCAACATTTCTATTAACACTTCTGTCATCCATTATCAATTTTGTTAACAATTTTGTTGATATTTCCTATATTGATAAGCAACACTAATATTGATTCACCCCCCCCCCCCCCCCCCCCCCCCCCCCCTCCTCCCCGCATCAGTATTAGTGTTGTTAATCAATTAGTATTAGAGTGGGTTCTTTTAGGAATAGTTGACGGAAGGTAGATCTTGGCAACACACATGGCTAGTCATCGAGTACTAGAGGGTTTCTCCATAAACTAGAAGAGCCAATATTAGTACGAAAGGTATTAAGATCTCTCCCCTTACAATTTTATCCTAAGGTTTATACAATTTAGGAAATAGAATATCTAAACACACTAAAGATGGATGAGTTGCATGAAATCCTCACATCATATGATATGAAGATAGAAACAGAAAAAACTGTCAAAGCAAAAAGAAGCTTGCAAAGCTTCAAAGAACGTCAAAAATGCAAAACCCAAGTCAAGTGATGAATCAAAAGAAGAAGAAGCTATTTTTTTGAGAAATATTAAAAAGGGATCTATCAAATATAAAGGTAAGCTTCCTTTCAAATATTTTAATTATGGTGAGATAGAGCATTTCGTTGCTAAGTGTCCTCGTGCAAAAGATGATAATAGTGATGAAGAAGAAAATGAGAAGGTAGGAAAGAAAAAATATTCATATAAAAATAACTTTAAGCTAAGTAAATATGAAAAAAAATAAAAACTTTGATAGATATAAGTCTTTACACCAAGGAGAGTAGGTCAGAAGAAGAGTGTAATGAAAGTACTTCAGAGAGTGATAAAGAAGAAGCTCTCTTCATGGCAATAGAAACAAATAATGATGAAGACCAAATGTTTCTAGAAGAGGAATAAAATGTTGAGGATGAAGGAGAAGTGGATCTAGAATAACTTGTTTGTGCCTTGAATGAAATAAAGAGGCTTAAGAAAAAGAATTTGAAGAAAAAATTGCAGCTTCTTAAATATGAAGAAGAAGGTGGAAATTTGTAAGTGAACATATCTAAAAGATTTGAAGAGTTTGAAAATATCATTACCAGTCTAAAAAATCAATTATAAGAGGCAAAAAGAATTGAGGAGGTAATAAGAGATCAACTGAAATAAAAAGAGGAAAATTTTGCTAAGCTTGAATATAAAATTGTTGATTTAAAAAAGGAATTGGAGAAGTCTAATGTTAAGTTGAGAAATATCTTAAAATTTGAAAAGATCACCGAGATCTTGGATAATATTATTAATATCTAAAATAAATCATTCGTCAAGACTAGTATTGGCTATGAAGAGAAACAAAATATTACCAAAGATAATTCAAAAGATGCTGAATCATCAAAGAAGGTATAGAAGATTCCTCAAAAGAATAACATTTCTCAAAAGGATGACAATGATGAGAACAAGTGGCATGAGATTCCCACAAGAAACTTTAGAAGATATTTCTATCCAAGGCAGTCTTACATGATCAGGTATCAAAACTGCCTTTATGATTATTTTTATTGCAACAATTTTGGTCATAAGGCAATAGATTGTAAGATTCAGGCAAGGAATAATTGTTGGAATAAAAATGCTTATGGATATTTAAATCATAACTCATTTAATGTATTATTATATTATAATGAATATGATATTATGAATTATAAGTGCAACAAATATGGTCATATAACATGTTATTATAGAGGTGTTTATGTAGAGAATATAAAGCAAACCAGGAAAGTGGATACCCTGGCAAAGTAGAAAATACAATCTACAAAAACCTGGAAGGAGAAAAAAGAGGAAGAGAAATCTATGCTCGTTCAAACTACTTTTCATGTCAAAAATGAAGACCAACAGTGGTACATTGATATTGGATGATTGAGCCATATGATAGGAGAGAAGATCAAGTTCCTTTCTTTGAAGAAAGTAAGTAGAAAAATAGTAAAATTTGGACATAATGATACAACAAGGATAGCGGGAAAAGGTAACCTCAGTCTAAATTATGGAAAGACAAAAATTGAGGATTGTTGTACATTGAAGAGTTGAAGCATAATCTCCTAAGTGTAAGTCAAATGTATGATCAAGGACACATCCTCACTTTCCATCTTCAAGGCTGTGAAGTAAGGAATGTTGATTCAGGAAGATTAGTTGTGGATACAAACAAAACCACAAATAACTTATATGTGATTAATGAAGTTAAGCAAGAAAGATGCCATATGACATAATCAGATGAGAGTTGGTTATGGCATAGAACAATAAGTAGTGTGTGAGAGACATGCCAAAATTCATGAAACCTTCAAACATCATTTGCAAGCCATGTTTGCATGGAAAACAAAATTGAGACATATTTAAATCAAATGAGTATTCAACAACAAAGCCTTTGGAATTAATCCATATAGACTTATATGGGCCCACAAGAACTCAGAGTACACAAGGTGAGAGTTACTTTATGTTGTTAATTGATGACTATTTTAGAATGACATGTACTCCTCTTCTAAAGGATAAATTTGATGCATTTGAGAACTTTAAAATTTTAAAGCTTTATTAGAAAATGAAATGGATCTAAATATCAATGCCTAAGTTCAGATCGAGGAGGTGATTTCCTCTCAAATGAATTCAATGAATGTTATGAGGAACATGGAATAAGAAGCCAAGTCACAACTGCATGAACTCCACAACAAAATGGAGTTATTAAAAGAAAGAACTGAATAGTTCAGGAGATGACAAGGACTATGTTGAATGAGTCCAAATTGTCTGATAGGTATTGGGGAGAAGTAGTTAAAATATAATTGTACATCCTTAATAGAGGATAAATCAGAGCAAATAATACCAAAACACCTTACGAGCTATGGAAAGGTAAACCAACTACCGCTAAATACTTTAGGTTGTTCGGAAGTAAATGTTATTTTAAGATAAATGATGAAGATTTGGGAAAGTTTGACTCTAGATATGATGAAGGTATTTTCCTTGGATACTCCTTAAGGAGTAAAGCTTACAAATGGTATAATAAAAGACTTCAAAAAATTATGGAAAGTGTCAATGTAAGAGTAGATGAGTTCAAAGAACATAAGGTGACCACACATGTGATCACTTAGAAGAATCAAACCAAAATGAAGTTGAAGAAGAAATGGAAGAAGAGAAACGGGAAGATACTACGACACCATCGATATTTGTTCATATGAATCATGGAGAAAATCTGATTCTCAATGATAAAGATGATGGGGTGTAAACTCAATAGAGGATTGTAAGTATATCTTAGCAAGTTAATTTCTCTTTGTTATAAAAAATAGAGCCTAAAAATGTTGTAGAAGATAGTAAAGATGAACACTGGGTCAAGGACATGGAGGAAGAATTGAACCAAACAAAAATGAATGAAATTTGGGAACTTATTCCAAGACCAAAGAACAAAAATGTGATTGGCACTAAATGGGTCTTTAGAAATAAGTTGAATGAAGATGGGGATATAACCAAAAACAAGGCAAGGTTAGTATGCAAAGGGTATGTTCAAGTAGAAGGTATTGGCTTTGAAGAAACCTTTGCTCCTGTTGCTTGATTAGAAGCCATTAGAATGTTCTTGGCATATGCTAGTTGTAACAATTTTAAGGTTTTTAAAATGGATGTCAAATTTATGTTTCTAAATGACATATTATAAAATGAAGAGATGTTTGTGAAAGCACTTGATGATTTGATCAGTACATCAATCTTATTTATGCAATCCAAAAATTGGTTACAAGTAAATGGTTAGAGTAGTTAGTGAGGTTATTGGTTTGGAACTTAACTAATTTTTTTAAGTTTTATTACATTATTTGATACCCCCTCTTAATGACTCAACTAGAGATAATTGCAAGTTTGTCACGAAACTTTACAAAAATAATAGATCTAAAAGGTTTAGTCATTAGATTTGCATGCTGCTCTATATAAGCAAAGAAGTGAAGAGAAATGTCACTAGAATCAACCAACTATCAAATGTAATGATGATGTATCTCAATGTTTTTGGTGCGAGCATGAAAAATAGGATCTTTAATAACTTCAATACACTTTTATTATCACAAAATAGTGGAGTAGGTGTATATGAAGGAAGTTGCAAATCAATAAGAATCTAACATAGCCAAACTACTTCACAACTGGCACTGACTATTGCTTTAGTAGAAGATAGAGCAACAATATGTTGAAGTTTTCTCTGCCATGAAACAAATTCTAAACCAAAATAACACATATACCTAGTGAAATATCTTTGAGTTTGAATTGATCCTCCCCAATCAAAGTCTATATAACCAATCAATCTAAATTTTTTTGTCCTTTGATAGAGAATGCCAAAGTCAAGAGTTCCTTTGACATATCGTAAAACATGTTTTACTATTGTCTAGTGTACTAGCTTTGGTTGAGATAAAAATCAAGAAAGGTAGCTAATAAAAAAACATAAATCTAGTCAAATTATGATAAGATATATCAAGCTTCCCACCAACTATCTATATAATGATTCATTGACTAGTGATGAATCATCATGAGTTGATAATTTCAGCCCTACCTCCATAGGTGTAGAAGCAAAATTACAAACCATCATTCCACCCTTTTTCAAAAGAGTAGTGGCATACTTGACTTGAGTAATAAAAATGGAATGGTCATGCTTCCATAATTTTACACCCAAATAATAGTGCAGGAGGCCTATATTAGTCATATAAAAAATAGTGCACAAATATGATTTGACTTTTTGAATCACTGTGTCTCCACTCCCTGTGATGGCAAGGTCATCAACATATACAATGAGTATCACAATGTCATCATCAATGTTTTTTATATAGATATTTAGATTAGATGGACTCTGTCTAAATCTAGAATCTTGTAGATGCTGATCAATTTTGATGTACAAGCTCTAGGAGCCTGCTTAAGCCCATATGGAGACATCACAAATTTACAAACCTAATGATCATAACCAGGTTGTTAAAAACCTTCAAGATGTACCATGCATACTTATTCATCCAAATCACCATTAAGAAAAATGGTTTTGACATTCATTTGAAATTCTTTCCAACCAAACTGAGATGCGATAGAAAGAAGTAACCAAAATGTGACCATTTTTGTAGTAGGAATAAAAGTCTCCTCATAGTGTATTCCCTCCTATTGTGAAAAATCCTTTTGCAACAAGACAGGCCTTGTACTTATCCAAAGTACCATCAACCTTGCATTTGACTTTGTACACCCATTTTTAGCCAATGGGTTACTTATATGGATGTAAATCCACTAATGTCTAGGTATTGTTTCTCATCAAGGCATCATATTTTGATTGCATTGTTTTTTCCCACTCAGGTTTGCCCTATGCATCATAATATCACTAGAGATTTGAAATAGTGAAAATATTAGAAGTAAGAGAAAAATACATAAGCACTTCATCATTAGTTGAATCCACAACTGACTTTCTTGGCTATCAATACCGTGTATGAGATTGAGGAAGATATCCCTCTCGTACATCTTGTAGAGTGTTGTAATACCACTTGGGTCTCTTTTGTACCAAGGATTCATGTTCCTACTGAATAATAGATGGAGAAGTAGTCAACTCAAGTTGATGACATTGATACACTAATAGAGTGTTAGCTATAGATTGTTGAACTAAAGACTGTGAGGGTGTCTCCAAAACATGTGGTTCTTCATCTTTCAAAAGAAGTACAATACTAGAAACCTTTGTATTATCAGAGACAACTTGCTGATTATAAATAGAAAATGATTCTATTTCTTTTACATCAACATCTTGACTAATGATGATCTTGTTAGTAGAAACATATGTTAGTATATATGCCTTGGATTGAGTACTATAACTAGAAAATAAATATCATGCACATTTAGAATCTAGTTTACTTATCTATTTCTTAGGAATGAGAGCATATATAGCAAAACCAAAAACACAAAAATATGTTACCTCTGGTTTGATGCTAGACCAGGCTTCTTCTGGATTGATGGTATCCAAATACTCATAGGGACTTCTATTTAATATGTAGACTTTTGTGTTTACTATTTCTCCCTAGTATTTATATGACACACCTCTATTGTGCATCATAGATCGAGCCATCTCCATGTTTCTTCTAGAGTGATGTTTTCCAAAGCCTTGCAAGGACTTCTATTCAATATATAGACTATTGTGTTTACTGCTTCTTCCCAGTTGTTATACGAAACACCTCTATTGTGCATCATGGATTAATCCATCTCCATTATTTCACTTTTCAACCACTCCATTATGTTGAGTGTATCGGGTTGTCATCTATTAATTAATTCCTTCCTTGCCGTAATAGTTCTGAAATTTCTTTGAAGTGAATTCTCCCCCATTATCGGATCTTAAGGCTTGGATCCACCAACTTATTGTATTTTCTACCAGTGTTTTGAAATTTATAAATTTATAAAAATAGTCAGACTTCTTGTTCAAGAAGTAGACCCACATTTTTCTAGAAAAATCATCTACGAAAAACAAAAAATACCTTACACCAAAAAAGTAGATGACTTCTAAGATAGATCACATAGATCTACATGAATAAGATCAAGGATCCCCTTTGCTCTCCAAGAGCCTTCAGTGGGAAAAGGATTCCACTTTTGTTTGCCAGCTAAGCAACCTACACATATATCCTGCTTGACTTGGATATTAGGCAATCCAAGAACCATATTTTATTTTATGAGTTTGGCTAAATATTGAAGATTGAGATGTCCAAATCTCTCATGCCATACAACACTGGTATTATCCTCTATAATTAATGCATTCAACTGATAGTGGCAGGATCAACAAGTCTATACAAGCCATTTTACCCAATGTTTAGGGCTATGACTTTATCATTTTTGATATCAGACACAATGCATTTCTTTGCTTAGAAATTAACTATAATGTGAGGGTTTTCAGTTAACAGACTGATTGATAGAAATTTTTTGTTCATCGTAGGTACATACCTAACATTATTGAATATGAAATTTGTAGCATTATTCAATATAATGCCTATATCTCCTATCCCTTCTACATCATGTGATCTACCATCACCCAAGGAAATTGAATCTGAAAAACTTTCTTTTGTAGTGAAATTAACATACCATTCTTTTCGACATGTAAAATGCCATGATGCATCAGAATAAAAAAGCCAATCATTGTTAGTCCCTTCATCATAACATGATACCATGAGAGCATATTTTTCCTCATATTTAGCTTCAACTACTACCACATTTGCTTGCCCTTTTGCCTTATTTTTATGTGTTTGATCATATTGTCTTTTTCTACATTGTTTCTTAAGATGACCAAATTTTTGACAATAATAACATTTTACCTTGAATTTCAGGGAAGGTGAAGACATATTTGAATGCCTTTTCCATTTCCCTTTGGATTGGGTAGCAAATGCACTTTTTAATTGGCCATAACTAGGCTCACTAAAGTGTGTTTGCCTGCATTTTTTTTAGAACAAATATAAACTCACCTGATCAAAAGTGAGAGTGTTACTCTCTGTCATCCGGTGTAAATCTTCCATGAATGATTCATATGAAGGTGTCAAGATGTTTAGAACAAGAGCCATCATATCATCATCATCCACCTTTTTGTTTATGGTTGAAAATTGGTCATAGAGATCTTTCCTTCATAATAAATGCTCTGACAGAGACCCTCCTAACTATTT
Organism: Torreya grandis; assembly: GCA_037957365.1. Taxonomy (NCBI): domain Eukaryota; kingdom Viridiplantae; phylum Streptophyta; class Pinopsida; order Cupressales; family Taxaceae; genus Torreya; species Torreya grandis. The sequence continues at coordinate 2,458,402 of JARHVA010002201.1, forward strand.
TGTGGAAAATAATAGATTTTTCAGATAATGTACTCAACTCTTTTTCAAAGTTTGATACTTGTTCTTGAGATTGGTCCATAGTGCACTTGTTTGTGTAGCATTCCAAACCTCTAGAATCATGTCATCTAACATAATAGGTTTCAGTAATAGAAGGGCTTCTTTATGATTTTTGTCATAATTATAAAAATTCATTGCCAATTAGTGTTCTGTGTCAAGTATTATTTTGTCACAATCACAAAATTCTACAATCATCAAGATTTTATGACCTCATACATTATAATTCTACCCAAATTAATTTTTGGGCCTCAAGAAGGATGAGATTTTGGATATTGGCCATTTTTCACTTTGAAAAATAATTTGTAACCAATAAAATATAATTTCACAAAATTGAACATTTTTTTCTTGATTTCATTCTATTCAACTTTCAACCATTTGGAAAAAATATTTTTTAAAAAATCAAAATATATTAGATGAATTCATGGGAATTTTATTGGGGATTGTGCCCATCGTCATCATTCATTATTTGGCATTTGAGCAACCTTGAGGACTGTAAACCCTTCACAATTGCAAATGCATACCCTTCATGGTTATTTTTGTGACCTTCCTGTTGGTGTTTTTTATGCCCTTCTTACAAAACCTATGTAAAATTATTGTAGGTTTTTTAATCTTCATGCACTTCTAACACTATCATTTTGACTAAAATTTTCATTTTGATTTATGATTTAAATCCCTAGTGACCTTTGTCGACCATCAACCGATAACCTTCTGGATTGCCTTGCATGCACCTTCACGACCCATGACCTTGTTGGGGGACTCCATGACTACAAAATGCAAAGTATGTGGATTGATGATGACAAAATTGTGTTTTATCTCCACGTGTCTATTGCCTTAACACTTTTTCATGATTCCTTTCGTGATTCTTCAAGGGATTCATTGCAAGGTGTCATGATAGTGGACAAAAATGTCTGTAACCTATCATGATTTCTCTTCCATGAGATTGTGTCTTCTTCTCCACACCTTCAATCTCCTCTTCCTCTCAATAAGATAGAAAGTAATCTCTAAATTAAGATAAAAAGTAATCATCAATTGATTATTGTTGTGTATGTAAATGATATTATTTTTGGAGGAGATGATAGAAAAATGTACCAAGAGTTTGCCAAAAATATGCAAAATGGGTTTGAGATGTAAAAGGAATATTTATCTCTCAAACTAAGTATGTAAAGGAGATGTTAAAGAAGTTTGAAATGGAATATTGTAAACTAGTCAACACACCCATGGTTATAGGATGCAAGTTGAGTAAGGATGATGAGTCTCTTGAAGAAAACCCGATTCTATACAGGTTAATGATTGGCAACTTATTGTACACAACATCCTCTAAGTTAGATATCATGGAAGCAATTGGTTTAGTTGCACGTTTCTAAGTAGCCCCAAAAGAAATACATGTACAAGTGGTTAAGAGGATATTCAAATATCTAAAAGGGACTTTGGATTATTGTTTGTTGTATCCAAGAGGTGAATATTTAACCTTAACAACATATATAGATGCAGATTGGGTAGGCAATGTGTATGATAGGATAAACACAAGTGTAGGAACATTTTTTCTTGGTGGAGATTTAGTGTCTTGGTTCAGAAAAAAATAACCTTTTGTTTCCTTGTCCATGATGAAGGCATAATATATAGCAGCAATATCATGTTGCACATAGGTTCTATGGATGAAGTAGACTTTACAAGATATTAGGGTAGAAAATGATGACCCCATTTCTATATTCTATGATAATACTAGTGCACTTAATATTTTAAAGAATCCAGTTATGCACTCCAAAACTAAGCTTATTCTGATCAAATATCATTACTTAAGAGAGCAAGTATCTAAAAAAAATGTTAAGTTGGACTACATTGCCACAAAAGAGCAAGTTCTAACCATAATCATCTTGTAATTATTGGGATCTGAACAGGATCTTGATTTGTGTATCGGGTAAAGAATGTGATGTGATCAAGAGGGAAAGAAACCTGAACAAACCACATGGTTGAAAAGATCAACCAAGTATCTTCCAAAAGTTTTAAAACCATGTTTGAAGAACTTAGTTTGGAAACCTTATTCATTGGATTCCTTGCTACTATTCATCACCTTCACCACCTCTCTAAAGTTCTTGTATGTGAATAAGTGAGAAGAAGATGGTGGAGGAGCAACATGGGTTTTAGGTTGGATAGGAATATCATAAAGAGTGGATGTGGGATTAAGATCAGTAACGGGGTGATGGGGGGGAGGTGGGGCAGAGTGGAGAATGTCATGGGAGGATGGTATGCCAAAAGAGTTTGGGGGAGTGGATGTAGGAAGCCCATAAGATCTGTCTCCTTTGAGAAATAAAGAGGCATTTCTTACATCAAAGAGGGTAATGATAAGATGATTTCAAGGTTGTGTAAGAGGGGTGGGAATGGAGGAAGTCATATAGAAGCTAGCAGTAAAGAGTCTTGCAATCATCATCATACCACTTTTTCATGGGGCAAGATATTTTAGATTGATGGGAATTAAATGTAGATCTAGTGTAGCTAGGAAAGGATTTGATGGAAACTTCCCAAATAATGGAAGAAGAAGACGTATTTGGAAGTAACACAACCAAGCGAGAAGAAATGGGGTTCTAGAGGTAGAAGCTAATGGATGTGAGTGAGGAAAATGTCAGGATCCCCATCATCAAACTAGAAAGTGGTATACTGAAAGAGGGGGTTGTAATAGGAGTGGGGAAATTAGCTTGGAGGGAAAAAGAAATAAGAGTACGGTCTGCAAGAGGAATGGGGAAAATGGAAAAATGATGGATGAAGGGCAATTTTTTTTAATGGAGTAGAGTAATATGACAATTTATGCCAAGTCTTTATGTCTTAAAGGGAACATATTACCATGTAGTTATGACTATTTGGTCTTATACCCATGAATGACTTTGATATTGTGGCTAGTTGTCCTTTTAGATGAAAAAATGTACTTCCTATCAATTCTACAAAAAATGGAATGGGATTCATTATTTGTTGATCTTATTACTCATCTAGATATGTTCAATGATGAAGGATTGACACATGGAGAGAACATGGATGATGATGATGATGGTGCTAAGATGTTTTCCTTTGGTAGTGAACGATTTCCTGACAACATTTTAGGGCAAGCCTATGTATATATGTTTTGTGTTATTTATTTTAATAGGATTTTTGGATTGTTCACATGTTTCTTGAAGCACATTAGTGAAGGATCTAACTGAAATGAACCCCTAAAAAAAAATTAAGCATCCCTTCTTTTAGAATTCACAACAGAAGTTGAAATGGTTTATGACCTAAAACTTGATTTCATATGACCTAATACCCTGTTTATGTGCATGTAACCCTTGGTCAGGCTAATTACCCCTAGAAGATTCTATAGGGAATATTATTTTCCTAGGGAGATCCTCATGCAATTTTGGGTGTATCGATATATGATCTATAATAATATATCTAAAATTTCATGGTAGCAAACACCTTCCCAATAAGACCACCTAAGTGTCCTTATCCTACCTAAGTGTTTGACATTCACATAATCTTGATATAGGCTATGGTAGTCAACTTGTCCTTCTTTGACATTGGGATAGCTAAGTTAAATACTTAGGAAGAAGCAATAATTTACTTCTAAGTCAAGTTATTAACATGGTTCTATCTAATTCAAGCAATGACATTGATTTGAATAGATTTTATAAATTAAACTATACCTATACACTCTTAAGAGGCAATTGAATGTTTATGCACTTGATGTATGTGAAAGGCCGTTATTGTACTATCCTTGATTTTAAATCATTGTACCATAATCTAGAGTTATGAGATCATCATACTTTATGCCTTCACTTTAGAAAATAAATTAATTGATTATAATTCTCGCCAAGTCAATATTGTTTATGAACATATATGATACTTTTAACTTATAGTGGAAACATAATCTTATTAGACCATTCTATAAATAGTTTTATAAATATTTATATGTTTCTAGTATTATTTACATGTCACTTGGTCATAATCATAAGAATAATAAAATTGTTGCACTTTATTTTGAAATTATAAAATCTATAATCCTTTGATGAATCCATTAAATTTTGAACTCTATTCCTATAGGAACGTCAACACTGATCGTACTTAATTAGCACTTTTGACAATCATTGTCGTGTCATAACTAAAATTCTAACATGCCTATATAATCAACTTAAGCATGATTTACTATATCTGTTAGAAGCTAAAAAAGTACACTCAATGAAGGCAACCTCTTTGTCATTATATCTCACTATGCATATTTATACTCAAATCTTTATATGCATTAGTTTAATAAAAAGAATATGGACTAAAGTTGGAACAACAACTACTAATATTCTTATAACTAAATTAAATTGAAATTGAGGAATTTAGGAGACCTTCCTACAACCCATAAATTAAAATTACTACTTTAATTGAGTTACCACCTTAGGAGGATGATATAAATTGGTCATTATGATAGAAACAAAATGATGTTTGTAACTATTTCGACCCAAATTCATTAATAACTAAAAGAAATTAAGAGTTCTCCTTATAAAAATAAAACATAATTAATTTGACTAGATTTAATTTCATTGATTAAAGATTCTAAAGATCTTAGTAATAAAGCTTGTTATACTTAGCAATTCAAATTGCATTTGTTTCTCATGATAATGGTTTTAACATAGAACTAAATTGAATCATAGTCTTATAAACAACTAATTCTTTCCAATTCATTTACTCATTTCATTGCTTTACGTAATAGAAATGCATTCAAATCATATCACTAGTTAAGAAAATAAAGGATCATCCACCTACTAATAATATGTAAGCCAAAGTAAGTTGGCAGAATAATTTATATAAGAAGTAGAATAACTATTAATAACGTTGGAACTAAGTTCCATAACACCCTAAACAAAATTCACTTGTAGGTAGTCCTTAGCAATAAAAAAGTAGACTAAACAATCTAATTTGCAACAAGTGTAAGAATGTGATTGAAAGTTATAAACAGTTGCATCATAGTAAGGAGTGTAATGCTAATTGATAATGACTATCAATTAATGACAATTTAAGCAAGAGTAGTCATCGTTATCAAGCAAGGTACATAATTTACTTATTTAACAAATCTTAATTGATTCTCAATTATCTAATTACAACATATAGTACATATGAAGGTACATTCATTTATTCACCTTAATTATCCAAGTTCCCATGTATTAGAAGGTGTTACAAGTGTTAATAAGCATTTATACTTATACTGAGCAATAAGAAGATCTAGGTTCAACATCATATGAACACATTCATAGTTGATTGTCACTAAGATTTGTAACACAATTTAAGGATTCAAAACATAATAATACAACTAAAAGTAAATTTCCAATCCAAACATCTAATAGAGAAAATAAAGTATGCAAGAATATTTACTCAATACAACTAAAATGTAGAATTGTAGTAACTAATTTCATATGCTACAACACAATGAAGAGAGACATCAACCATACAATAGTATGAAATGATTCCATCTAGAATATTAATCAATTTAAATTATGCATTACAAAACATGTTGCATCAAGAACATTAATAATTGATTAATATCACAAAGCACCACAATCTTCCTCATATGAGCCATCCCATCCCGACCCATCCTATGAGTCCTCCAATTGGTTTCCCTTACCACCTCTAACTATCAACTAGGAGGTGGAGTTTGGATTTTGGGACTTTTAGAATTTAAGCAAGGACAATAAGGGAAAAGAGCCTTAACTTGCATTAGTTACTAAAATTTCAAATAAAAAAACTAATAAATAACCTTGGCAACACTGGTATTCATCTGAAAGAGTTTTAGAAGTTAACTACTTATTCAGTTGACCTCATTATTCTTTCATCACATATTCCAAGTAACTCAAGATAAAAAAAATAAAACCCTTATTCAAATGAGATGCAGTCATAATAAAATAAATGAGAATCAAAATCGTAAAAAACTACGAAGGTTTTAAACATTTCACTATTTTTTACTAACTGATGAAATATGGACATTTAGTCACTTGAAACAGTGTGCTATTATGATGAAGTTTCTAGATTTAATTATCATATAGCTTGTTCAAATTTAATACCAAGCAATCACAAAATTTTACAAGCTCAATAGTTAACAACAAATAATTTGTTAACCCCAGATATACACTTATGAATTATTTAAACAATTGTAATGTCCCCAAATTGGGACAATGATGAAAAAAGAGAGTTTTCCAACAAAATCTTAACAAACCCAATCCAAATTAAATTCTGAAAACTTAAAACTAGCCAACCCTAGTTGGAAAAATTATATGATATCTAAGAAAAAGCATATCCAAAATAACTCCAAAAATAGCCAAAAGTCATTAGAGAATAAAGTACTTTTTAAAGATCAAATAGCTTGACTAAGTAGTTAAAAATACCCCCTAAAAATAATATGATTTTTACGTGAATGTATAGCTACATTTTTCACCCCTCAAACACTTCAAAAAACTTCACAAATGGGTCATCACACCTTCAAAAAATAGTTGAAATAATTATGAAAATTATCCCTTGGAATTTTCCCACCAATTCATCTTTCAGAACTCTCCAATCAGGTCAGCCAAGTGCCAAAATTATTAAAATAAAATTTCAAATATTTTAGGGCTAAGAATGTCCTTTCACGCATGTATAATGATCCACACAAATCAATGAATGATTGAAATAAATTATAAAAAATACCTCAACCTTATAAGAGGGTTCCAAAAACCAAATTGACCTCTTGTGAGGGGTCTCCACCCTCCTAAAGGAGATCACCACCCTTTGAAATGATTTCAAGCTTGTCCTCAGGCTCACCAACCAAGTTCGCTCACCTTTTTGACCTACAATTTGAATATTTTCAGCGTTTCAAAGGATTATATCAATTCCTTGATGAATGTGGTATCAAAATGCGACTTTGTAGAACCTCTTGCATACACTTATGCACAATTATGACACAATTACAACCCTTGAAAAGAGTTGTCTTGATAGAAGGATGGAGGTTTTCATCCCCAAACTCCTTGGTGTACTTGAAGGTTTTCATACTCTAGTAACTTATTCAAGCTTGACATAATTGCACAAGATTTTCAATTCAAAGTTGCATAATCTTCACAAAAGATTCATCCCTTACTTTAATATGCCTCCTCTGATTGCAGCACCGAAAATTAGAAAGGGAGAGTTATTTTTTTCTTTTTATAAAAAATATATATTAGAAGCTTTCTTATAATAGCAATATAAAGTGACCTTTTAAAAAAGGTCCAAAAATTAGATAATAAAGTGCTTTACAAAATATAACCTTGTAGCTCACCAATTTCCCCTTTTTGCTTTAGGTCACTTTAGCTCTTGGGAATGCACAAACTAAGGGTCTTATCCCAACAATTAGCTTGAAAAGGGGACATTACAATAATAGACTTTGGCCAAATAAATAATACTATGAGTATTGAAAGCCCAAATACTAACATCAAGTATTTATTAAAAACCCATCAAAATTTAGGCATAATCAACCCCAGATTAGATAAATCAAATTCCCTAAAATCAAAGTCAAGTTAGCAACAAAAACCCATAAAGTGGTTAAATAAATGACCAAAAATAATGCACAATGCTGAACTAATCGATTTATTCCAATAGGGTAATAAAACAAAAATCTAAAGATAATATTATGCCAAAAGTTTGATCGTACTAGATAGTTTTAAAAACCCAAAAAAACCTAATCAGCTGGAAACTAAATTTTTAATAGCCCATTTGAGAGATTAATGGATTTTTAATAGTTTAAATCCATAAACAAACCCTTGCAAGTTCATCAAGAATTTGTATGACTCCCTTATGAACCTATAAGTAATGTTTTTTTTAATATACTTGCCCTCAGAAATAGTAATAAATGCAACATTCTTTGCAAGAGAAAAATAAAAATACAATACTTATTTTCCTATATCTCAATGGAAGAGAAAAAAAATATTTTATGCTTACTTTGCCTTGCCAAGCCCTCCTTTTTAGCCTTGGCCCCAAGCAGGTCGATTCTCTCTCTAGGCATGGTTTTTGTGCCCCCTAAATAGTTTCCTTGTTGTTGCCATGCCCTTACAGTTTTCATTTCTTCCCTAGCCTTCTCTACGCCTCCCTCTCTCTCATCCTCAACTACCCCCATCGACAAACAAGCAAAATGTGTTGGGGGCGAGCTAAGTTCCTCCCAAGTCTGCCAAAAAATTAATGCATGATCAGATTATCGAATGACCCAAAAATTTGTAATGATAAGTTTTTGATTTGGGGTCAAAGGCCCACAAACCTAGAGTGATCATGGTAAATCTAATTTGTCAAAAGTAATGTTATTATTATTTTACATAGATACAAGGTTTTTATTGGCCCCTAACCATATATATTTGATACAAAAAACTAGCCATCATGTAGAAGCATAGTTGAAACTAAGAACCGGTAAGACCATACAAAAAGGCGAGAGAAAACAAAATCTAGAAAAACATGGAAAAAATAGTGACCAACAAAAAGGGTTCAAAAAACCCCAATGAGGCCCATAGGTCAACCAATAGAAACTAAAATACAAAAAACTTAAAAGAAGAGACAACTGAAAAATGGTCCACTTACTCAAGTTGAAACCATGTCATTTAGGTCATTGACTAATATAATTTACTTACCTTTGGAAGTTGTGGTAGAGACCTCACCTTTATAGAGCACTTGAAAACTCGAGGATTTACTTTGCACCCACCCATAGATACAACTATTCTATTACTATCCAAACTACCTTACATCGCCTTTGATGTGACTCTTTTTATCATTTTGGGGACCCAAAATGGAGCAATAATCTTGTCTCGAGTCACCAAATTTGCCAATAATTTAATTACCACCACCCTTTCTTTGTTATATATGTAGTACCTCTATTGAGTAATTTCCAAAATTGGGCTTTTGATGTGTGTCATAGGAGGTAGAGATAAAAAGTGTCCCTCTAAAGAGTCAAAGAAATGACCCTTATGATGAAGTTTTTAAACAAAACTTATTAGGAGCATGAAGTGGGTCTCTAACATGTGGAAAGTTAAAAGAGGGACCAAACCAATTCCATCTATGTTGGTGAAAGACAATTTGGGTAGAGGACCCAAATCACATTTTACAATGTTCTCCAGAAGGCCATAGTAGTGCTTCAGTTTAATGAAAAATGGGACCAGATTTGAAACCAATTCAACATCAAAAAGTAGAGCCATTTAATTTGAAGCGAACATAGCCACCACTTCTGAGTTGGCATGGTTGTGGATGCCTTATTCTAGGTATTCCTTTACCAAAACTAAATAAATTACCTAGAATAGTTCCTTAGTAGGCACCCAATAAATATTGTTTAGTCTTTCTTGAGATATCCCCCTCAAAAGCCATCTTCCGAATAGAGCTTCCATCATAGACTGTAGGAGTAGCCAAGGCAAGTTCAACCCCATGGTTCATGGCAAAATTACAAACACACTATGGAGGAGCAACCCATCACCCAATTAGAAAACCAAAAGAGAAAAATCTGCCATTCGACATAAGAGGATCATTCTAAAACAAAGCCAATTAATGTAATTAGGTGCCATCATAGACACTTTATGAGACACATGTCATGAGATCGTTGTCAAATAAGATGATGAACTATCATTCATGGCAATTATGGTGGGAGTTACACTATATAGATAATCATTAAAAATTATTAATGCAAACTTTTAGCCCAAATGTTAGCCCAACCACAAAATTTGCCAACCAAAAGTAGAAACTAACTAGATATAAAGTAAAGATTTCCAATAGCCTAAATTTCCCCTTTTTTATTTTGTTTTTTAGGTTTTTCAAAAAAAAAACAAATTAAAATGTAATATAGATTAAACGCCCAGGTCAATGAAGACTAAGAATGGAAAATTAACTTATTATGATGCTTACAATAGATAAAAGAGGAAGGTATGTAGACATGAGGTTTGATAGTTTCCACAATACTCATGTCATCAAAAGACAATTTAGTGTTCACAAAATGTAGTAGCTGAAAGAAATGATAGAATATGACTTGAAATGGCTAGATACATTTTTGCATGGTAGGAATCTAAATTTTGGGCTCAATTTATTAGCATTGATGCATATATTGTGAATAGGTTTCTTACTAAGTAGTTGATCCTGGTATGGGTATGGGGTTCAAGTACATTGGTATATCAATTTATTTGAGCCTGGGTATGACTTGAGTATGGCTATACAAAATATGTATAAAATATTCAAAAAATATCCAAATAAGCAAAATTAACCACATAATATATACAATAAATGAAATAAGTTAAATAAACATAAAACATATTGATCATTCAATGCCAAATGTCATGATATTTAGTGGTTGGACTAAGATTAGTCTTAAAACAAGTACATAGTGCAATTGTTAGAATGTATACACAAAAATCAAGATAAAGCAACATATTCATTATATTCATATCGATCTTCAATGTCTACATATAGTTCATTAAAAACACAAGTAACAACAGTTGCACTCCCAATAGTTCCACTATGTAATGTGTGTGAAGAACCCTTTAGCTCTGTGTTGAGCAATGAAATGTAGACAATGGAAAAATCCAAGTGAATCATCACTGGGCCTTCCCAACACTTTGTTTCCCCTTGTATTCATATTTCTTGTGTGTTATAAGGTTTAGGTTGGAATGCACATAGACCAAATCCTCTGCATCTTTCTGTAATGTCTTCAAATGGGATAATTAGACCAAGTTGGGGTTTTCTAACAAACCCTAAGATGATTCTTATAACCAAATAAAATCTAACCCAAAAACCAACAAACCCTAGTTGAAAAATTTGAAAAATTTCCAAGCAAAACACATTCCAAAATAGCCCCAAGAATAACATAATAAGAAACTAAAACAAAGTACCTTTTTGACCAAGTGATAGTGGCGAGGAGGCTGAAATTTATCCCTAAAAATATTTTGATTTTTAAGTGAAGGTACAACTGCATTTCCACTTCCAAATCAATCCCAAACCTTCCCCAAAGTAGTCACTACACTTATAGAAATAAATCTAGTAATCAAACTCTTGAATTTACCCTTCCACAAACTTGCCAACCCTTCCGAAGTAAGTTGCCCAAGTTGCAAAATATTAAAGTAATTTTTGAATATTTCTAGGGCACAAAATGGCCCTCAAACCTTGAAAATGATCCACAAACAACTCATGAATTCTGGAATAAAATATCAAAATTTTCATTTGACTCTAGAAGAGGGTTTCAAAGCCAATTAGCCCTCTTGAGAGGGGTTGCCACTCCTTCAAAGCAACTTTCCGCCCTAGGGATGGCTTCCTAGACCAACTAAAGCTCTCCAATCAAGTTTGACCATTTATTTTACCTTCACAAATGCAATCACAAAGCCTCCAAAGGTGTTCTCTAATCTTCCGTATAAGGTGGTGTTTCGAAACACCTTTGTAGGTCTAATTGCATGAAACCACGCAAATCTGAAGCATAATTATAGCTCTTGAATAGAGCTGCCCTAAATGTAGGAATATAGGTTTTCATCCCCAAAATTTTGTCACATTTGAAGGTTTTCATCTTCAAGTTGTGGTGAATATGTTTGAAATACTTGATCAACAATTTCAAGATCCAAAATACATAACCTTTTCAAATGAGCCTTTCCTTACCTTGTATATCCCTCCTCCAAGTGTGGCACCCAAAATAAGGAGGAAGCATTTACCTTTTTCTTTTAAGAATATAATATATAAAACTTTCTTATAGAAACTATTTTAGGCCTTAAATTTCCATGACCCTTAAAAAGGCCCAATTTAAGTGGAAAGTAGATCATAAAATATTTTTCTATTAAATGATTTTTGAATTCCTCATTTTTCTCTTTTTCCATTAGCCTTTTTAGGAACAATTTAAGGCTAAGGAATTATGCAAGTTTATACCAAAAAATGGGGCCATTATAGTCCCCTACCCAAAATTGCTTATCCTCAAGCAATTGCAAAAGCAATGAGGCTGTCCAAACACTCTTCACTATGCAAGCTCTTCTTGTCAATGCCTCCCATGAAATTGAATCTCTGAACCAAAGCCTTACCTTGTTGTACCTATGTTTTGGGGGCTAACCCCAATAGCTAGATGTTTTATCATAGCCCTCAAAAATATCTATATGTTCCTAATCAACTATCACTTTCAATACCAAGTGGAAGATAAACAAACACCTTTCCCTTATACCTTTAAAGGGTGTGTCATGTGACCCAAGTTACGATAAGAAACATGAGAGAATATGATTACATTGTACGTATGTTTTGGAGGCTCTCCATGGTGTCAAATTCCACATAAAAGTCATCTAGTGGCTCTCTATGCTCCCATGCTTCCAACTCACTCAATATTGAGTTGGGCATGATGAAATCTACCATCATGTCAATCCAATTATGTCCTCTAAAACATGTCAAACCACTGTCCTGTTTGTATAGGTCCACTTGAACCAACCTAGATGAATGCATACTAGTAAGGTTGTATTCAAAACTCACCTTACTCATTCCTCTATGCTTTGAGGAAGAATCCCAAATGTGGAAAAAAGTAGCGAAAAGAACTATCAAGTGAAACACACCTCTAAAGCAACTTAGCACCATATGCAATACACTATAAATTTTCCCCATCATATGCAAATCATGTTTTATCCTAGGCTGCCCCTTCTCATGATTGCTATGTAAGTATGTGACCATGTAAACATCAAAAGAATGTTTAAATAAAAATAAGGTACACTGTTGTTCCATACTCGTAAATTTTACCCATTTCTTGTGCAAATCATGGTCTCCAAATATGTCATTTCTTGAACTCAAGACAAAAAGATATTAAATTAGTCATATTGTTCCCACTAGGGGGCTGTATTTGAAGCAAAAAATATGATTTTTTTGATTACACAAAATTAAAAACACATAACATCTGTAGATGTGCATAAAAATTAGTAATTCATTCTCAATAAAGAGGTTGTAGTAGAGGCCAAACACCTAAGTTTTTAGATTGCACAAAATCAAAATTACACCAAGCAACATTTTCCTTTAGGGAAGTTTCATAATGCTTCCAAAATCAAATTTATTATGAATGATGGGTGGTTGTAATAGATTTGTCAACTCAAAAATTTTAGAAGCAAAATTTTCATACCTTGCAACAATAGTTTCAGGTCTCTTAGTTGGCTGCCATGTATAAACAATGTGCCCTTTTTGGCAGGTCAATAGCTAAGATTATTACCAATAATTTTATGAATTTTACACAATTTTGATGATTTGAGACTTTGCCCAATCTATAATGGAACTTTAATCTTCTTCCATGTCTTCCATATCATCCCTTCCAATTGGTTGCCCATGTATGGAATCCATCTTATTCCTTGCATTCGCCTTTACAAGGAATCTTCAAAATAAACCAACACATAAAACAAAAAAGTTAGGATAAACATTGGTGTTTAATAACACCCTTTTGATCCAATTGTCAATCTCTAGGATCATAAGGTACATTCTTCCTTATTGCCTTAGTCCTCCCTTGCAATTCTTTCTTATTTGAAAACCAAGAGGTATTTTCTTGTTGCTTTTGATATGAATGTATCAACTTCCTCTTTCATTTTTTCTTTCCCTTATGGTGGCTTGGAATTCATTTATGTATCTTTGAACCACCCTCTTCATGTTGAAGGGAGTAATGCTCACCTCTTTGAGACCCATGTATAACATGTATACCAAAAATTGTGAATAAGACAAGCTGGAAATGCAAAAAATAACCATCAAATGATTATCAACAACTCTTGCAATGACCCATGGGTCATAACACTTATCACCTCTTACCGTTATCACGTCTAGACAAATTTTTCCCTTGGTACATCCATTTAAAACACCATAGACAAGAACTGTATAAGGAATTTAACTACCCTTAATTTATTGCCTTTTCCATCCAAAAGACAATGCACACTTTTCATAACTTGAAACTTGTGATCCCACATAGCACCCTTTACCACACTATCATAGGACAATGCATTATTTATTATGTAGTGCATCCTTTCACCTAAAAATTGAATCATAATTATTGTAGTTGATTTACCAATAACAATACAAACCTTAAGCCTTGCCATTGATTGGATACCCTCCTCTTGCATTTTCCTTCTAAACACAATGATTATATGTAGCATATGAAATATATCAAATGAATGATGATGCTTTCCAGTTTTGTGATGTGTTTGCATGAAATTTGGCATGCCCTTCACATTGTCGTCACCCTTAGAATGATCCTCATATCCTCAAAAATGATGTAGGATCATATAAGGAAGATTGTGAACTAATGACTTGTGATAAAAATAATTAAATGGCTTACCTTTATCTATTGTTCTAGAAATTACAACACACTGATAATGATCATTAACCTTGTGGTATGGACCTTGTTCAGTGATTTCCCTTCATCAATGTGCAATATTTATTTCCATTTATCTTTGGCATGATTATGTAGGTGTTTAAGGGACTCACCTTCCTCCTTGAACTTCCTTCGATGTTACCTAGCTAGGAAGACTGTCATCTTTGCTTGATTTTCCCTCCTCATCCACCCATCACACCTTGTTTGTGTCCTTAACATTAGGGCACAATTTTCTCCTCCTTGATTGAGCATATTTTCCTCTCCTTTCCTTGGCATAGAGGGTGTCTTCATAGAGTGTCCACTTTCCTTACTTGAATTTTTATGGCTTCCTTCATCTGATTCCTCATGAAGTTTTGTTCTACTCTTCTTTCCTTCCCCTTGCATGAGTTGCTTCTTATCACAAGTGGATGCCCCACTTGATCCTTATTCCATGGTGTGTCTAGAGTTTATATCTCTTGGTTCATCCATTCTTTTGGTTTTATCTTCAACTTTAGTTTTGGATGCCTCTAAATCTTCCCTTTTTGGCTCTATTTTTTCTATTTTTTTTACCTTTTCTGATTTCTCAAAGCTTATTGTTCGTATACTTAAATGTTCTGAATTTTATGATTTAAATTCTAGCTTATCACCCATCACAAGAGGCCCATAATTGATTTAATTTGGTGTTCAACAAGATTATAGAGTGGTTTCCCCTTATATAGTTGGAAACTAGGCTTGGTTAATTATTTTAAAGGCTACCTTTTATCCAATTGAAAGTCTTTGCTTGATGCCCTTAGTGATCTTGGTTTTGATGGCTCCACCTTCTTACCAAACTCATCAATGATTCTCTCAAAAAAATCTTCATGTGTCTCAATGATGTTATGCCTTTGTGTTTCCCATCCATGATGCTACCATTCATGGGTAGCCCCATCCAAATATTGGATGAAAAAAATTAGGGCTTCTCTTCTACCCATAGGCCTCAAATCAAGGTACTCACTCACCTTGTCTGCCCAAGCTCTCACTGGAATACCTAGATCACCATCAAAATCTTGAAGAATTATCTCTCCCAAGTCATCATGCATAGCTATGTTCCCTTTTCCATGTCTCAAACATAGCCAATCCTTGAAGCTCCTTCCCTTTATATAATATGGTGTAAGTGTCAAGAACTCATCATAATCTTTCATTAAATCTCAACAAACCAAAGGTTGGTTCTTCACCTTGAGAGGTTGATTCCCATAATCCTAGGCCTAATTAAGACTTATAATCCTACCCTTATCCATGTCACTATTTGATATAAATCTTGAATCCCACATAAAGCCAAGATATGGATTAGATACAACTATAATGTCCCTAAATGGGACAATTAGACCAAGTTGGGGTTTTACAACAAACCCTTAGATAATTCTACTAACCAACTAAAATTTAACCCAAAAATTAGCAAACTCTAGCTAGAAATTTTGAATAATTTCCAAGAAAAACACACTCCAAAATAACATCAAAAATAGTTTAATAATAAAATGAAACAAAGTGCCCTTTTGACCAAGTGATAGTGGTGAGGAGGCTAAAAATTATCCCTACAAATATTCTAATTTTTAAGTAAAGGTACAATTGTGTTTCCACTTCCTAATCCACCCTAAAACTTCCCTAAGAGAGTCACTACACTTAGAAAAAATTAGATAAATAAATATGGTAATCAAACCCTTGAATTTACCCTTCCACAAGCCTTCTAACCCTTCCCAAGCAAGTAGACCAAGTTGTAAAATATTATAATATTTTTTATAATATTTTTAGGGCATAAAATGGCCCTCAAACCCTAAAAATGATCCACAAACAACTTGCCAATGTTGTAATAAAATATAAATATTCTAGGGTTCCCAAGACAATTAACCCTCTTCACAGGGATCGCCACTCCTCTAAATCAATTTACCATCTTAGGGATGTCTTCCTAGAATAACCAAAGCTCTTTGATCAAGTTTTCCCACCTCTTTTACTTGTAAAAAATTAATTATGAAGCTTCTAAAGGTTTTCACCAATCTTTTTTATAAGGTGGTGTTCTAAAATACCTTTGTAGGTCTAGTTGTATGCAACTATGTAAATCTGAAGCACAATTACAACCTTTGAATAGAGTTGACCTGAATGTAAAAATAGAGCTTTTTGTCCCTAAACCCTTGTCACACTTGAAGGTTTTTATATTCAAATTGTGGTGAACAAGTTTGACTTACTTGATCAACAATTTCAATATCCAAAATGCATAACCTTTTCTATGAGCTTTTCCTTACCTTTTTTATCCCTCCAAGTGTGGTACCCAAAATAAGGAGGAAGATTTTACCTTTTTATTTTAAAAAGATAATATCTAAAGATTAATTATAAAAAATAGGCCCCAACTTAAGTGAAAATTAGATCATAAAGTGTTTTTCTATTAAATGCTTTTGAAGTCCTCAAATGCCCCGTTTTTCTCTTCTTCCCTTAGGCTTTTTAGGAACAATTCAAGGCTAAGGACTTATGTATGTTTATAACAAAAAGGGGGACATTACACTTTCATTATCAACTTATTGTGCTTAACTAAGTGGATAAAGGATTGTGTACTTTAGTTTGACTTAGCTAAAGAGTAATGTTCAACCTATTGAGGCAAGCCACAAAGTCTTTTAAATTAATAAAAGTTAAAATAATAAATCAAAAAGAAAGGTAGAGTTAAAAAAATTAAAATCTTATTGGTGATACATTTTTTATTGCAAGTGGTTGCAAGTGGGTGGATGCCTATCCATAGAGGTACTACCACATATGAGTGTCCTTGTACTTTTCATGAAGAACATCAAGTGAGTGACATGTGGAGGTCATGAAACACCCAAACTCACCCATAATTGTGGCTTCTACTTTTTTATTGGGGAAGATTATAGATAATATTGCCTTACACCCCTCACTAACCTCAACATCCCTATTTGGTGGGACTCTCCTCGATAAAAAAATGATCTCTCTGGTATAGTATTTGGGAGTTAAGGTAAAATATATATATATATATATATATATATATATATATATATATATATATATATATATATATGTATATATATATATATGTATATATATATATATATATGTATATATATATATATATATATATGTATATATATATATGTATATATATATATATATATATATATATATATATATATAATGAGGTGGTCATTTTATTTCATCTGTCAATGGGATACAATTGCATTTATCTAAAGAACCTCTTTGTAGGATATTGTTCTTTAGCATTTATGATGGGCTTAATGTTCTAAATCATTGAGTTGATTCCATCATAAATCCCACCCAAACATATATGATACATATTAACAAATATCGACATACTCATGGTGGACTTCGTCAAATTGAGAAAATACTACATACACATGATCCTACTACCTATTATCAAAGATCAACCTTTTCACCTTTGTGGCCCTTTGAAATGTCTCTCTTAGGCCAAATTAAACAATTTTGAAATTTATAGAAACCCTAACTGAAAATTATTGATTCTGAAAAGAACTACTTAAGCGTGAAAATAAAATTTAGACTTCATAAAACCCTCACAAAAATATGGAAATTCAATAAGTTCATTTATCACATCAAATCTAATTTTTTTCCTTCACCCCTACTTTGGCAACTTAAAAAAGAAAATAATTGTGTCCTTTTTTACTTCGCCCCTTAGTTGATAGGAAACCAAAAGAAAATGTCTAAGGATCTTCACCCTCTGTATATCTGAAAAGAGGACATGACAGTCCTCCCCTCTCAAAATTGCTTGTCTTCAAGTAATTGCAAACTAAGATGCTACAAAATATTTGTCCCTTCCCAAGTAGCATTTTTATTGGGCAAGTCTTTCCAACAAACTGAATACTCCATGATGCTCATGTTCCTTGGATTCCTTTCTTGGACCTTTATAATAGACTTTGGGATAAAAATAATCTTACCTTCACCATCTATGGATGGTAATTCAGTCAAAGGAGTGATACATTGTCCTAGTGCCTTTTTGAAGTATGAAACTTTATGAAAAACATGGATCTAGGTATGCTCAAGGAGCTTTAACTCACATGCAACCAACCCTCATTTGAATTTTTTTAAGTACTATAGAAATGAGGTTTAAGTTTTTTTGCCCCACTATGCTTGAGAGAAGACTGCCTATAGGGTTTTCAGCTCAAAAACACCATGTCAACCACTATAAAAGTCCTCTCCAATCGGTGTTGGTATGCATATAAATTTATCTAGTTTGGGGCATGTTTTAGGTTTTCCTTGATCAATTTTAGTATATCATGACTCTATTTTACTAAATCATTAGCCCCTGACACTGTACTATCTATCAAGACCAAATCCATAAAATAAAGTGAATCATACCCTTACAATGCCTTAAAGGGTGACATACCAATGGATATGTGATATGACATATTATAGAAATGTTTACCCATGTATAACCAATTAATCCAAGCTGATTGCTACCCTACAACATAGTTCCATAGGTATCCTTCAATCCATTTATTTACTATTTACGTTTATCCATTGGTTGTGGATGATAGCTAGTGTTAGGAGTGAATTTTGTACTCATTAAATGGAAGATTTTTTTCCAAAACAAGCTCAAAAACCTATTGTCCCTATCACTCATAATGTTTTTAGGCATGCCATGAAGTCGAAAAAACTTCCTTAAAAAAAATAAGTCACTAAAGGTGAATTATGCTTGGCTGGAATAGGGAAAAAGTGAGCATATGTAGGGAAAAAGTGAGCATATGTAGTGTGCGTATCAACTACCACAAACATAAAACTCTTACTTTGAACCATGGGGAGCTCCGTGATGAAATACAAGGGGATACTTTCCCATTTTTGAGGGGAATGGGTAATGGATGCAACAAGCTAGATGGAAAAACTTGTTCAACCTTATATTGAAAAACTTGTCCCTTTCAAAAGAATATTTCCCTTTTTTGTATGTTTTGAAATTCTTGGGATGTCCAACCAAGGGTGTATCATGAACAAATCTCATTATTTTATGTTTTATATTAGATTTAGAGGCCAAAAAGATCATATTTTTATAGAAAATCAGACCATATATTATCTTGTGCCTCTCATCTTTGATTTTACCTTTAAGGACAACAATAGTAAATTCATTCTTTGCATACTCAGTTGTTATAAAAACCTTCCAACCCACTATAATTTTAGTCACAAAATAGAGTAGGCTTCCTAAACAATGCATCAACAACTACATTGTTCTTCCCTTTGACATACTCAATTTCAAAGTCATAGGATTGAAGTTTTCTTACCCACTTCTATTGCCTATCACTCAAATCAGTTTGGTTGAGAAAATTATTGTGATCGTACGTAAAATATCTTGTTTGATGTAATTGCTTGGTTAAATGAGTGAATTCATATATTTTTAAATTATCTTACTACCTTATTAGGTATGGTTGTATAGTATAACATTGTGATGTTATGATGGATTCCATAATTGTTATTTGATCTTTAAGATTTAGATAATAATAATTAAATATTATTATTATTATTATTATTATAATATATATGTTTAATTCAAATGTCAAAAAATATAAATAACATTATTTTAAAATATCCTTGTATTCGATTAAATGATTGACCTAAGGTTGATATTCATAATATATGTTAGATTATGAAATATATTGACTATATTGTTAAATGGTTTAAAGAAATCATTGTGTTTGCAAAGTGTGTTTAGTGGATGGCATTGTGACATTAAACTATAGTCTTTGAATACATATAGTATTGACATACTATATAGTTAATATGTTAGTCAAGTGGTCAACTTTGACTGGAAAGTTATTATGAATAAATTTGATATTTGTTGCATTCTTTAGCATGTATATTATAATTGTTGTTTATTTGTTTGTTTGGTTAGTTTTTGAGTTTGACAGGGGAATAATCTTAAGTTAATGTCATGCATATTTTATTAAGATTATAAAATGATTATTTAGGGATTCTATGGAAGTCTCAAGATGATTAGGGTTTCTAATCATCTATTGACTTTGATTTAGCCATCATTTGGAGAAAATCATGGAGTTTACTATGTATTGCATGGTGGCGAATGAAAAAAAATAGGGAGTTTTGTTGAGCTATCTAGGCATGCATTTATGCAATCAATTTAATTGGTTTTGAATGGATAAGGAAGTGGTGATGAGTAAGTTAATGGAAAATAATAAAAAAGAGAGAGAGAAGGTTGTGGGGATACAACACAACACACAACATACAATGGAGAACAAACAAAAGAGGAGAGGAAAATTGGAGTGAAGGAAGAAGTAGAAATTTGGTTCCTTGGTATATTTACCAAGTTGGTTTTGTATTTCAATTCTTTTGTGTGGAATATTAAATGGGGTCTTGAATTTGTTTGGTTACTAGGTTTTCATTGTTAAAAACATAGAATAAATGGGTTGTATGTATGGACCTATGGAAGGCTTGACCTCCATAGAACCTACATCCAACCCAAGGTAACCTAAGGATATAGGGTAGAGCCATGGAATTTACCATGGATGTTTACAAATTTTATGAAACTTTGTCCTAAACTCCTCTCTTAATTTGAATAACTCTACTCAATAATAAAAAAAATATTTTTTTGGGTATATATATAATATGGTTCGAGCTAGTTGTTTTAAACCAATTTGTTATATGTTCATTAACATATTTAGATATATGAATTTAAACCTTTGATTTTATGTGGGTTCAACTGTGTTAATCTATTTGGATTTTTAGGTATTAAAAATGGTTTCCTTATTACAAAATAAATTGTGTAGTGTATATATATATATGTATATATATATATATATATATATATATGAACTATTAAGGTGTATATACATATATATGTATGTGTGTGTGTACACACAAAGACACACACACACACACACACACACACACACACACACACACACACACACACACACACACACACACACACACAGACACACACACACACTCCAGTATTTTGAAACTATTGGTGTTCCTAGGTTACATCCTAGCTGAGAAGGGGATTATTTAGTTCCTCTTGCTCAAACCTAGTTCAACATGAGATTGACCCTAGGTTGTGGGTCACCTAATCTTGAGTCAGACCTCTGGATAAGGTCGGCTTCCTTTCGGATGTATCACTTAAACTAGACCTAGACTAGCTTCTTACTTGGGAAAGGGAGAGAGATTGTCAATAATTCATAAAATTATGTAAAAATGAGGTGATATATATATATATATATACACACACACACACACACACACACACACACACACACACACACACACACACACACACACACTCCAGTATTTTGATACTGTTGGTGTTCCTAGGTTACACCCTAGCTAAGAAGGGGATTGTTTAGGTCCTCTTGTTCAAACCTAATCAAACATGAGACTGACCCTAGGTTGTGGGTCACCTAATCTTGGTTCAAACCTCTATAGAAGGCCGACTTCCCCTTGGATGTATCACCTAAACTAGACCTAGATTAGCTTCTTGCTTGAGAAAGGGAGAGAGATTGACAATAATTCATAAAAGTATGTAAAAATTAGGTGATGCACCAAATTTTTTGATCCTTATACTTGCACAAGATACACTATGAGACACATTCAATACTGTTGAACATCTCTTCACTCACTCTTTGATCAGCCTTCACATAAGTATTTTAGAAAAAGGCATGGACTAGCTATTGACCTAACATGGGAGGGTAGTTATCCACTTCCAGACTGACCAATAGAGTATATATGCACTTATAATGATTTGTCAGAACTATGAAAACACTACATTAAGGTGAGGGAATTCAGATAGAGGAAAAATAAAGCATGGATTCACTTAACCACGTCAATGAACTCATAAGCCACACTTTAATTCAACTTGAAAATGGAGGAATTTAGTCTTTATTATATCAAATAGGTGTTACAATATAAATCTTTGCAAAGTCTAGTCATGCCAAAGGGATTGATCCTTTTCAAGGATTAAAATCTTGAATTTATAATAAAATGGGATGAGAGAGATGTGGTCATGCATAGAAGGATGGAGAAGGGAACATAATGATCAAGATTTCCAATTATTTAGCATTAATTTAATTACAAAAGATCATAATGTCTAAGACCACTTCTAGAGAATGGATACAATAACCATACCAGTCCCTTTTAATCTATTTTTGGTCTACATTGATGCTCTTTATGGTTACAATAGTGTAATTAAGTCATTTTCAAGATGAATTCTAATGTTAAATCCGTTATAATAGTTGGATCAATCTTTTGCAATCTCCTTCTAGCATTGATTTCTCCTTATTAGTTCATTTTTAGTATGCAAGAGTGGATAAAAGGGTCATGATCATGCTACTAGCTTTGGTGATAAACCCATCTAAAATAATGTGTCTACCTTCATGGATTTTATTTGAAACATTTGCACTGGTTTGACTTCAACTATGTTAGCTTTGACTTTTGATATTAGCCTTTGATCTTGATTTGGGTTTCTAAAAATGTGCCATTTATCAGCTACACATTTGTTCTGAAGATCCTACTGTCAGCTCCAACTGCTTCAATGCTTATGCTATGTGGTGGCCTCATGTTTGATTTGATCTCCTTACCCTATGCACTATTGATCTTCCTTTACATGGATTGAATGTGTACCATTGATCTTTATGATAGTTGCCATAGTTGTGAAACTTGGTAGGAACTCATTCATCTTTGGGATCCTTTGACTCTTTGACCTTTACTCATCATTGATCTGCTTGGTATAATTAAACATACTCCATTAATATACTAGCCTTATCGATCAATGCATATTGATATATGTTTGTCCAGGTACCTTAGATCTTGACACTTATCATAGACATATTTACATTGACCTTGTGACTTGATGCTCACCCTTGATCTATTTTACAGGATCAAATAAGTGTTGTTGGATCTTTGGGACCCACTGACTCATTAAATTGCTCGTTTGTCATTAGATTTGATATTAACTCCCAAGATTTGGACACTTGTTAGCTTCACATTAAACCTAAAACATTTAAATTTAAATCACTCTTTCATGAAGCTCTAACTTGATGTCTGTGTGCATGTCTTAGTCTATAAGACTAATTTTGGATCTTTATATCTTGAGATAGCAAGCTCATCAAGACACCAAATTTTCAAGGAATGATTTAGGCATGAAGAACTTCATATCCATGTGATCATTTGGCTTGAGAGGCTTTCCAAGTGAATCTATTAAATACATGACTGGGTTGATTTATTCACTCCTACATGACATGTTGATGATGGTCTGGTTCTTTAAGGTCACCAAATTCACACTTTAAGCTTGCTTTTTTTAATTTTAAAAGATTTGTAAATAACTTGTGTTCTTCATTTAAATTCTATTTACTCCTTCCATGTGATTACTCTTCAATGGGACCCTACTCAGCTCTAAACTATATTCTTTCAAAAGTTTTTTATGTGGAACAAATTTGGTGACTCAACTAGGCAGTATGTCTGCTATGCTTGAGAACTCAAGCCATTTGCATGACTCTTGGATTCACCAATAATGGAATGACTATAGGAGACCTTTTGACCTGTAAAGACAATGAATTTCACCAAAATAGGGAAGGAAACAAACAAAATAGGGAAGATAACTAAACAAATTAAAATCAAATAAACTAATGTGCTAGGATAACACTTGGAGGAAAACCAAAACAAAATATGTATAGGGAACTCAACTTCCTTAATAATAATGTTTCAAGTTTATCCCATTAACTGGGATAAGAAGCTCCTCATCCTCCATATTTACAAGTTAGAAGGCATTTTAGGATTTCCAACAAGAAATTATGTATGTACAACTCTAAACAGAGTCAAAATTTATATGCCTTTTTGGATTAGCTCTATCCTCATCCCACTTGAGGATCAAATCTCCTTCTTTTAAACTTCATGAATAAGCTCCTTTGTCAAAATCTCTCTTCACCTTTGATTGATGGCTTTTCATGGCTACTATGGACTCATGTCTTGTCTCTTACAACTCCATAAGCTTAATATATCTGATCTCCATAGGTTCATTCTCCAATAATTTGAGTTGTTGCATCAATTCTAGGGCAAAAAATTCAAGATAAATAAGCATTCTTGCTTCCTTACTGTAAACCAACTTATAGGGAGAGTTGGATATTGACATCTTTTAGGTGATCTTATCTTCCCATAGAGATGACTTCAGCTTGAGGTGCCATGACCTCTGATTACCTTTAATATTCCTCCTTATGATCTTCAACAGGGTCTTGGTAGTAGACTCGGCAAGACCATTCCCTTGGGGATAGTAGTTTGATGAAGTGCTGAGATAAAGTGTATGTTGGACTAACCATTGGATGATTCTATACCCCATAAAGGCCATCAAATTATAAAAGGTAATGGTTGAAGGGACTCCAAATCTAGTAAGCAAACCTTCATAAAATATAGAACATTGGTCTCTTTTGTTTCTTTTAATGTTATTTCTTCTGTCCATCTAATGAAGTAATCTATGGTAGTTAGTATCTATTTATGACCTAAACTTGAAGGAGGGTTAATGATATTAATAAATTATAATCCCCAATGGATAAATCATTGATCCATTGCAATTGGTTGGAGAGGTAAGGTTGCAGGTTTCATCTTTCCTACAAACATAACACATTGTCTATATTTCCTAACCCATGCATGACAATCACTAAATAAGTTTGGCCAATAATACCCACCTCTCATAATATTTTGGGTTGTGGTCCTTACTAGATAATACCCTCCACCATGTCCATCATGGAAACTTCAAAAAAAAATTCCTTTTCATGTTGTTTAATGCATCTTAACAAGATTCCATTGATATCTTTCTTGAACAAAACACCATCAATAAGAAGAAATAGAATGGATTAAAATATGAAATATATTATTTTTGAAGGAGTTAGGTGAGAGGGATAAAGACCATCTTGGAGGTATCTTACCAAATCATGATACCAATTAGAAGGTGAGGTATGATCAACTGCAACTTCTTCATCAATTGACACCATAACCACTTCATTGGCTTCTTGTAAGTCCCAAGTTAGATGCTCACAAAGTCATTTGTCTCTAATTAGTTTTGTGACCTTGATATCCACATCATACTCTATTGCATTTGATATCGAACCAACTCTTTTCTAGCTTATGTCCTTGTTCAAGAGAAATTCCTTGACACTTGGATGTGCAACCATTAGGTGTATGTTATTATTAGATAACAAGTATCTAAATTTCTTGAGAGACCTTATGATTTAAATTACATAATTTTTAATAAAAGAGTATATTATTTCATATTATTCAAAGCTTTGATTGAAGAAGGTTATTGACTGATATAAGGCCTCATGGTTCTAATGCATTAAAATGTCTGAAATGGTGTCAATGTTAGTATAAGTATACAGAATGAAGTCCTTTGAGAAATATGGGTTTATGAGCATATGAGCACTAGCCATGGCTTCTTAATTTCTTCAAAACTCCTTACTCCTTTTTTAGACCAACTGAAGCTCTGATTATTATTTAGCATGGCTGTAAGTGGCTTAGCCAAAGTGGTAAAATTTGAGATATATCTTCTGATAAAATTGATCTTCCCAAAGAAACTTTACAAAGCTCTTTTATGCTTGGGCAATGAAAGTGTAAGAATTGAAATTGTCCTTTTAGGATCTATGCTTAAACCATGCTTTGAAACTATATGTCCAAGGAGCTTACCTTCATGAATTGAGAAGATACTTTTTGGGATTTAGGGATATCCCAAATTGTCTACACCTTTCAAACACTTGTTCAAGGTGAGCCATGTGCTCACTTGTATTCTTTAAAAATATTGTTATATCATCTAAATAGACCTACATAGACTTGTTAATAAGGCCTTAGAATGCCATATCTATGGGTCTCTAAAAAATTGCTCTAGCATTGGATAGACCAAGGGCATCTTTCTATATGCAAATATCCCCCACTTTATGGCGAAGCCTATTTTAAATTGGTCTTCTTCCTTGACCAAAATCTAGTTGTAACCACTATAACCATCCAACAAGGAGAATATTTTTGAACATGTAATCAATTGTAAAATATGTTCCATATATGGTAGTGGATAGTGGTCTTTAATGGAAGCCTTATTCAAGTCATAAAAGTCAATGCATCGTCTAATTTCACCATTTTTTTGTACTAAAACAAAGTTTGCCACCCAAGTTGAGTGCTTAATTGGAAATATAATAGTTGACTTAATGCGATTATGAATTTTAAATCTCATTCAAAGGTTCAATCTTAATATTGATAGGCCTTTGTATTTGTCTTACTAGCTTAGTTTCATATTCTAGCTCAATGGTGTGTTGAGCTGGACTTGGGTCAAATCCCTTGAGATCACTATATTGTCATGCAAATATGTCAACAAAACTTGCACATAACTCAATGAAAACTTCTTTTTTTGCATAAGTGCATATCTTATCCAACTTTAGGTTCTTACTAGGTATAACTTTCACTTTGGCATATTGTTCCTCCTTTGTTGACAAAGTTGACTTCTCTTTCCTTAGCTCATCATCACCACTGAATATGTTCTTAAGTGTGACCAATCCTTTAGGCAACTTATTTTTTTCCAGTTACACAATTTGATCACCATACTATTGTAAGTATTTTGACTGATTTTTTGAAGATAACTCAGCTTCCTCTTGTAAAAATATGACAATTTAATTATCATATTCAAACACCTACCAATTATCATTATTATCTAAGACAAAAGGCCTTGAAATCACCTTAATGTGTGGTTTCACCCTTTCATTCCTTACATCAATTGGGATACTAAATTGTGACCCAATAGCAACCAACATGTTTGTTCTCATCTCTTGGTATTGCCTAAATGTTGAATTCCTAAAACTCTTTAAGTCCCATAACCTATGCTTATAAGATTTAAACAATGGGATTTTGTATACATTAAGACCTCTCACTTGGTGAACCATAAATTCACTATCACCAAAGACTTGTAAGGTGTTGATTTTCATCTTCTTAACCCATTATAAACCATGAACTAGTGCCTTCTATTCTACAATATTATTTGAATAACAAAATTTAAAATTAATATATGAGAAATACCTTTGGTTTTTTGGAGAAATCAATATAATTCCAACCCTTTTACCATGCTTATTCTTTGATCTATCAAAGTATAATTGACAAAGACCATCAATAGAATCATCATTCTTCATCAAGGATGAAATTGATGCATCTTTCTCATACAAACAATAAAAACCAAGTCATTATTATTCAATTAGCTTATAAGGATCATATTCATGTGAGCTAGAGGCCCACTCATCAAGGAACAAATATGTAATCCCATATAAAAGTGATTCAGTTTATTTTACATTATCTTCTATCACCTCATTTGAGATGAGGCAATTATTGTTCACAACACTTGGCATATATGGTTCCAAATAGAACCATGAAATAGGTTTAGAATTAATATTTACTTTGGTACCATACCTGGTCCTAAACATCAAAAATGTGCAATTAACTGATAAATATCATCCAATCTTTGAGGTAAAGTTCCTTGAGAGACACATGGCAAAGTCGGGAAGTAGGTCCATCACAATTACATCAAACTATATGGTAAAATTAAGACATGAATGTAGTTTCAAATTTAGATATTTAATGATGCATATTATCTTTGTCAGTGACCCATCTAGTTGAAATACTCCTTCAGGATTTGGTTCCTAGACAAGAATAAGCCTGTCTGTAATTTGCTTAGGCATGACAGTGCTACTAGATCCATTATCCACCATACAATTATGGACTAAATAGTCACCAACTATTAAAGAGAGTTAGAAGGGAGGAGTTTTACTTGAATTTACCTTAGATTTGTTCTTTTTTGATATTTTATGTACCTGTTGCACCTAATGCTTCACTAGCTGGTCTGAATTAGTTAGGATAACTCTTTGTTTCTCAATTGGTTCTAGAGATATCTTGAGAGTTAAAATCTCTTATATGTGCATATATTTTTGTCCTAGGATAGTAAGGGATTCCCACATGCTAATGCTGATATTATATTTCTTCATCTGATCCATTATACTGAATGAAGCTCCACTAACCTTTAGCTACACATTTTGAACCATTAGTTGTTCATGGACCAAAGGTATTTAGGGGACCTTCCCAACCTCTAAATTATAAATTTTCTATGTTATAAGGGAATAAATTTGAACTTTGTTACTCTTGAAAATAACATTAGGATTACTTGAATCATTAGTCACATCTTGAGCCTCATCAATGGCTCTTATTTTAGCTCTAGTTACAACTGCACTTTGACCACGTGAACTGCTAGTCTCACCACCATGATTAAAAACAACATAATCATCCATTTACTAGTTTACATTAATGACATCAGGATGCCCTTGAAATTGTTGAGCCTCTTTTTGGGGTACCAAATTTGCTTCTTTATACTGACCACCTTAAAAAGAAAATTCTTCTTGTGTCATTTGTGGCATAGTATGTTATATGGTACTAAGGCTTAGCCTTGAGGATCATTGAGATTGGATGGTTGCCAACTTCACTCATGCATCAAATTATTTTTAGGTGGTGTGGGAACAAAAAAATTTAAACTTGTTGGTAGATTAAGGTCAAGAGCTACATATTATTTAGCTAGAACTATGGCTCCTTGTGGCTGGTAAGGTGGATTTTTTCCCTAAATCTTTGGTGAGGAGGATTTTGATCTCTAAAATACTGATAGGATGTCTAATTTTTTTGTTGATAAGGCCTACCTTGGTATTGCTATCTTTTGAGTTGAACTATTTCATTCCCAAAAGACTGTAACAAATTTTTGAATTATCCAATCTCACTAACTTGACTAAAACGGGCTACAACTTAGGCTTTAGGAGATGGGATAAGAGATAATGATGAAAACTAGGAAACCTGAGGTGGTGGAGTAGATTGCAACTCTAAGAATATAGGCATTGAAGCCTAGGAAAAAGCTTACCAGCTTGTATCAAACTCTTTTATACTCTTATGGCAACCTCATAAGCATTTGGCAAGGTGTTACCACCCATGGACTATATCTTCACATTGATATCAAAATTGAGGGATTTCAATAGTACAAGAAGGCATATTCTAGGGAGGGTCTAATCACTATAGGAATTCTAGTCCATGTCTTTTTGAATCTAAGGTTAAAATTAGACATGAACTCATGGGGAGTTTTTTGAATGGTAGTCAATTTCTCAACTAATTATAGGTGATCGAATTTATCTTTAAATTGTCTAACTAAGGTTGCACTTAACTCATCTTGGATAATAATGAAATTTCAAGAAATATTTATGCACCACTCTAATGTTTTTCCTTTGAAAGAAGCAACGAGCAGTCTGATAGCCACATTATCTTAAATAACATTATGAATGGAGTAAAGGTTAGAAACATCCTAGATGTGCTCAATAATAGTTGTTTGATGTTTTCCAAAAAATAATGAGATGCTTTTAAGATCATACACAGGAATATCATCATACTGGGCTAAGTTCAATGGACTACCTCTATTGAATGGAATAAATACTTAATTTTTTATGGCCATTTGGGTAGTGGGGATTGCACTATTCAAGATAATAAGATGACTAGGAGATGAATATTTCTTTTGGGGATAAGATCTTGTCCTATTAAATCTTGCTCACTTATTTGAAATTGAAGGTAGCTCAATGAATTCAAGGGGAATACCTTTCCTACCTGACCTTGAAGTAACCTTTGGCCTGAGAATGTTATTTGGACGGTGATATGAACTCTAAAACTTTAAATATCTTTATCTCCTAATGATGATGGATCTCCTTTGCTACTATAGATGCTTCTCCTTAATTTCAAATTTCAATCCTTCTAGGAGAATGCATCCCATTGGGTATGCTAGAACTTTTGGTGTTCCTAAGTTTCACCCTAGCTGAGAAGGGGATTGTTCAGGTCCTCTTGCTCAAACCTAATCCAACATGGGATAGACCCTAGGCTATGTTTCACCTAATATTAGGTCAAACCTTTGGAGAAGGTTGGCTTCATTTTGGATGTATAACCTAAACTAGACCTAGACTAGCTTTTTGCTTGGAAAAGGGAGAGAGATTGACAATAATTCATAAAATTATGTAAAATTGAGGTGATGTACCAAATGTTTTGATCCTTATACTTGCACAAAACACATTATAAGATACATTAAAGATAGTTGAACATCGCTTCACTCACTCTTTTATCAATATTCACATAAGCATTTCACAAAAAACATGGACTAGTTGTTAATATGGCATGGGAGGGCAGTTGTCGACTTCCAGACTAACCAATAGACTATATATGCACTTAGAATGACCTATGAGAACTATCAAAACACTACATGAAAGTGAGGGAATCTAGATAGAGGCAAAGGAAAGCATTGATTCACTTAACCACATTAATGAACTCATAAGACACTTTAATTTAGCTTGCAAGTGGAGGAATTCAGTCTCTATTATATCAAATAGGTGTTACAGTACAAATCTTATCATAGTATAGTCATGCTAAAGGATCGATCCCTTTTTAGGCTTAAAACACTAAATTTATAGTAGAATGGGATGAGAGAGACAGGATCATGCATAGGAGGATGGAGAAGGGAGTGTAATGACTAAGTTTTTATATTATCTGGCATTGATTTAGTTACAAAAGTTCATAATGTCTAAGACCCCTTCTAAAAATGGATACAATTGTATCAGTCCCTTTCAATCTATTTTTGGTATGAATTGATGTTCCTTATGATTACAATGACAAAACATTTTTAATCTAAATTTTGATGTCAAAGCTATTACAATAGTTAGATCAATATTTTGCAATCTCCTTCTAGTGTTGATTGCTCCTTACTGGTTCATTTTTGGCATGCAAAAGTGGAGAAAAGGGTCATGATTATGTTATTGGATTAAGTGATGAAATCATTGAAACTGACATGTCTACCTTCATGGATTTTCTTTGAAACATTTTCACTGGTTCATTTTCGACCGTATTATCTTTGACTTGTGATATTTGCCCTTGATCTTGATTTGGGTTTCTAAAAATGTTCTATTTATCAACTACACATTCATTCTTAGGGTCTTGCTGTCAGCTCCATCTGCTTCTACACTTGAATTATATGGTGGCATTGCATTTTATCTGAGTTACTTTCCCTATGCACCATTGATCTTCCTTTACATGGTTTGAATGTGTAGCATTTATTTTTTTGATATTTGTTACAATTGTGAAACTTGGTAGAATCTCGTTCATCTTTGACATCTTTTGACTCTTTGACCTTTGCTCACTATTGTTCTACTTGGTATGATTAAATGCACTCCATTTATCTACTGGCCTTGTCAATCGATGCATACTATTAGATATATATACAAGTAACCAATATCTTGATACTTATCATTGACATGTTTATGTTGACCTTTTGATTTGATGCCCACTATTGATCTATTTTATAAGAGCAAATACGCATCATTGAATCTTTGGTACCCATTGATTCATTAGGTTATTTTTTTTCCATTAGATTTGATCTTAGCTCTCTATATTTGGACACTTATCAGATATTTTTTAAACCTAAGAACATTTCAATTTAAATGGCTATTTCATGAAGATCTAACTTGACGTCCTTGTGCATGTCTTAGTTTGTAAGTCTAACTTTGGAGCTTTATATATTGAGATAACAAGCTCATCAAGACATCAAATTTGGAGAGCATGATTTAGGCACGAAATAATTCATATCCATGTGATCTTTTATCCTGAAAGGCTTTCTAAGTGAATCTATTTAAAACATGACCAGGTTGATCTACTCACTCCCGCATGATGTGTTGATGACAGTCTAATTATTTAAGGTCACCAAAATTCACACTTTAATCTTTCTTAAAGTGTTTCAAAAGCTTAGTAAATAAATTATGTTATTAATTCGAAGTCTATCTAATCTTTCTTTCATGGGATCACTCTTCAAGGGGACCTTGTTCAGCTCTAAACTACATTCAGTCAAAAGTTTCTTATGTAGGCCAAATTTGGTCAATAGAAACATATGGCTTCCAAGAGTAACTATATGTGTGACAACTATATGATGCCTATATATATATATGTATGTATGTATGTATGTATGTATGTATAATTCAAGTTTTGACATGAATTATTTTTATTTTAAATACTCAAGTTGTAGTATTCATTATGGAATCTATTTCGAATATAGTACCCTACATATTTACTTATATGGGAATATGATAAGAATACAATTTAAGTTTTAAGCTTGGGTATGGGTTGGTGGATGAGTGAAGGGTTTTACACACACACACAAAACACACACACACACACACACACACACACACACACACACACACACACACACACACACACACACACACACACACACACACACATGTATATGGTAGTTAAGATTTTAGTATATTCATTTGATGTGTGTACTCAATTGTTAATGTGATTGTATATTGATATTGAGTAATCAAAATTAGTTTTAATTTGAAAAATAAATTTGCACAATTACTAGTAAGATTGAGTATATGTTTTTATGTTGTGTGTAAAAAGGTTTATATGGATAAATATGTGATATCATATCAAAAGACCCAATTTGGGTGTAGTTCAGTTGAGTGTATCTTTTATTGAATGCATTTAATGTAAATGTAAATTTAATCTGAAGGGATTATGATTTGTGATTAAAAAGGATTGCTATAAACTAGTGGTTGTGTATTTATGGAAAATTTGTGTGTGAGTGAAACAAAAATTTATGCTTTCATCTAGTTTAATAAATGGATTTAGGGGCTATCTTATTTGATATATATATATATATATATATATATATATATATATATATATATAAAACTCCAAGATATTTGACAGTGGATGTCATTTTAGGTGTATACTGTATACAAGATGATATTTGTATGGTACTATAATGGTATTCAAAGTTTTACACACACACACACATGTGTATACATGGTAAAATATACAATTGTGGGCTATGTCATAAATCTAAATTGATTTTAACATTTATGTATATAAATATATGCATAGTAGTGTAGTGCTTAAAAACATTATTGTCATTCAGTTTGTAAATTAATGTTAGAATATATTTTAAATGTTTTTGTTAAAGCATTAAATTAAAGTATTTAAGAGTTTAAATATAGAGCATATTGTTATGTTTTTGACTGGCTTTTATTTTATATATAGATAATGAACAATTATATAGGCTTATGTTATAATGATTATTTTGAGATGAAATAGCATTATAATTTAGTTGTAAGATGGGTAACTGACAGTTTAGATATATTCATTACCTGGATGATATGTTATATTTAAGACTATTTTGGATTCTATTTATTATTTGTAATAAACTAGATGTTATGAATTCATTGCATTTTATTTGACAGACTAAATGAATGTACGTGATATTTATGTACTTAGCATGATTTTTATTAGCTAAAGTAAAATATTATAAATAAATCTATTGGTTTTTAATATTATTATATATTTTTACCAAATATTGCATTCATGACCCTAAATAAGTAGAGGATAGATTCCACTAGATTATTTAGCATCATCAAAGCAAGATGAGGTGTAATATGATTGAGTGATGTGTATGAATTTGATTGATCTTAGAGATCATTAATTATTAAAAACTTTGATCAATGTAATGTTTTAATTAAATATTATCATTTCATATGTTGATATAGTTTCCATTTTTATAAGATATCATATTAGAATAAATTTTTTTATGATACACATTATGTATTAGATATCTTCAACACATGGATTCTAGTTTGTTACTTTGGATTCTCATACCATTCCTATCTACCCATCCATGAAGGGAGGGCCATCCCAATGTTTGAAAGATGGTGTGGGGGATCTATGGTCCATGGTTAGTGTAGAATTTTTTTTCAGATGATGCTCTCCTTTCCAACTAAAGTACTATACTAAGGACTACACTTGAGGTTATAGATTGATACTTGAGTCATAGAGACTTTCCTCTATAGATCTTTGTATCATGTTTTTATCATTTGAGATATTATATGTATTGTTGAAAACTGTAACTTTTATACATTATATTTATATAATAATGGTTGTAATGATTGTCTCAGTTATGGTTGAATTTGTACTATTTCATTTATAATTATAATGAGTACATATTATTATTTTAATATTGTTCATGATTACTATATCTATTCATGGTAATCCTTAAATAAGTGGATTAGCTATAAACTTTTTTGGTTAACTAAATTAATATAGCTAGTTAAATATCACTAATTATGATTCTTGTGGTAAAATTTATATGATGAATATGTATAATTAGTTTTTAAAAAAGTACTATATTCTGATAAAACCCAGTGGGGTTGTTACAATTAAAAATATATGACAAAGATGAAATAAAAAAGGGTTTTATACCAAAATTAAGTGTGTACAACTTCTAACAATTCATTATTATGATATTCATTCCTGATTTAGGAGGATCTACCAATAATATTTTTTGTGTTACATCAAATCCTATTCTCATAGCTTATAGTTCATGATGCAACTCTTCCATGGCCTGCAATACATTAAAGCAACCCCTAGAGAATTATGGTACATCAAAGGTCATCCATCTATCTCTGACATTTAGTGGCACATAACACTCTATGCATATTATACTTAGGGCACCCATAAACATGATAAACCTTATAAGGTATCTATCATCAACTTTAATACAGTCTAACACACCTCTAAAAAAACTATAAAGTCTAACTCACACCACGTAGTATTGATGTATTTTGAGCATTACACTTTTGACATTAAATAGTATAGTCTTTGCCATATACTAAGTGATACTCCTAAGGCTTGTATTGTCCCAGAGAATATATCAACATATTGTTCACCTACCAACCACACTACATAACCTTTAGAAGTTGAAGAGTCACATATGGACAAGGTTGAACTTTCATAAAGATTTTTAGTCTTCAGAAAATGTAATCTATATATACATATCTATAACATTAAATTAGTAGATAAATAATAGAAATTAGAGTAGAAGATATACATCCATACATTTTTCTCAAGAATATGTCACATACATAATGCATAGATAAATAGACACATTTATTATTCTTGTTATGTTTTCCCTCTCTCTCAATTCTCCACTTATTATCTTAATTAGATTTTGCATACACATATAACACATCTAGATCATTATGTAGAGTGTTATCCATTCAATTTTATCATGGGCCTCATATCAATGGTATTAGAGCCATCCATATTTTTTGTGCATGTACCAGTAAATAAGGTTAGAGTATTTAAAGATCACCATCAAGCCTCAATATCAATCACATTACCTAGAGTTATTTTAACAAAATTTTGATGGGAGATACACATGATGATCAAGAATGAAATCATCGAAGAACACACAGATCAATACAAATTCTTGGTCACCTAGTTTGTAAACATTATTGAATGGGTGGTTTATACAAGGAAAAGTGAAGTTGATCTATAAATCAATCCTAGCTTAGAGAAGATAAATCATAATTACCATTCTGCTTGTTGGTAAATTTAGACAATTGGGTTCATGACCAATATAGATCTACTAAACCTAACCAAGGTGTCCCTTACCACAATATTATCACCAGAGAGGGTTTCAAAGCCTCTAGTCAAGCAACACCATGCAATAACCCTATCTAGGTCCTATGTTTTCTTTTTCACAGAGTAAATTAAAAAGTAAAGTGAAATATAATCTAGTGATCACCAAATCTTGTGACAAAAATAGGGGTAATAAATATAAAATTAAACATGCATAGAAGATCTCTTCTTATACCAATGTAGATGAAATATTAATGCATGGGAGAGAGAAGTATACAAGATTAAAAATGTAAATCTATCTACTTTAACAAGGAGGGGCAAGAGTTAGGAATACTTACTTTTGAATATGAACCTATCAAGCCTCCATCTCTCCCTTGGCCAAGGTGTTTCACAAAAGGTTGTCATGGTACATAAGGATAAAAAATATAGGTCGTATCTATACTACATGACTTATTCTATACATCCAAAATACTTATTCATAAGACAAGATTCATATATCCAAGTGTAGTATTGAAACCCTAAATAATGCTTATTAAGTAGAATGGTGGATAAGCATATGCACATTTAATGAACTTATTTGTATCTTTAAGAAATGGCAGAAAGGATGTGTATATATAGCTGGATCTAACCCTAAAACCTTTAAAAATTTTCATCGAAAGGGTCAGACCGATCGATCTTGTATTATTAATTAATAAAATTAAGTTAGGTCATAGATTGGGTCAACCAAGGCCAATAGAATCCCATAACATGCTCATATATTTTAAGTACAGGGTCGGCCTAGGCCAACTTTGTTAGGTAAATGTCAAAAAGTTTTTTTTGTCTTAGGTAAGGTTTGTTTAAGGTGGTGAATTACGTAGGTAAGTGTATAGGATAGGTTTGTGTTGGTTGTAAGTAGTGGTATAGGGGACAACAATCTTGTGAAGTACTAATGGTCTACCTATCCCTTTCCTAGTGCACCCTTTAAGGCATCACTAAAATAGATTGAGACCCGACAAGTTCCTTCAAGAGAGAAATCATTAGTAATTGATAAAGTTTAAAAATATTATGTGTATACATATACCCCATTTTGAGCTCATCACATGTCACATAAGTGTAACAGGTGATAGTTCTTCGGGAAAAAAAATATAACAACACACAACATTGAAAATAAATTAATTTTAGTAAGAAGAAAATCAGATAAATGAAAGAGTAGAATTAAAAAATACATAATTTTACTTATTTTAGTGTTTTAGAAGAGGAAGGAAGTGAAAGAAATGTGGAAGTGTCTAACGTAGGCAAAATTAGGTGAACCTGTAAAAATAAGTGAAAAATCAATTTCTTTGAAAAATATACATGTAATATGTGAAAATATTCTCTACAATGTTAGGATTCTAGAACATTTTATGGTTCAGAAAAAGAGTTAGTATAAACAAAATTATGATAAAAAAAATAGAATATAATTGTAAATAATTGACAGGGAAATAATTTTGAATAGTAAATATAAATCAAGTGAAAATCAGTTCATTTTTTATTTTACTAATCTGAGAAAATATTGATTTGAGAGACCCATTTTGAACCTAGAGAGTGATCATGGTGAGGATATGACAACTACAATGTGAAGGATGCCAAGCAGTCATGATGATTGTAGCTCAAGTAAGTGAAGCATTGATTTCAATTTTTTGAGTAATTTAATTGAAATTTAGATAAATATATAAAATTAGATGTTAGGCAAAGTGTAGACATTAAAAATGACTGTAGAAAAAATTTAGGTAGACTAGGGGTAGAATGGAGTACTAGGTAGGAAAAGATCAAACCAATAAATGCCTAAGACATTTATAGTAAATGGTCAAAAAGTCACGGTAGATTAAGAATAGAGTCAGTCCTTTCGACTCATTTTTTAAGGCAAGAGAAATTCATGGGGTTTATTACACAGTAGTAGTCCAATGTAGTATAATTAGAGGTGGATGACTACGTATCAGAGTGTTCATATAGTTATAAATAGGAAAATGGATGACATAATACCTTTTAGCCAATGCAGTATGTATAATGTGGCTAATATAGTTTGTTGGATGAGGTTGATTGTGAGGTAAAGGGATAATATAGTATGGTAAAAATAGGAAAGGACCAATTTAGTGTTAAAAATGATGATTGCATCTATAGAAATGCTCTGACTATGTACTAGAAGGTCGATGTAGTATGGTAAGTGTTAAGGCTAGTTTAGTATTAAATAAGCTAATTATGCAAGAAAAGATAAAAATGATACAAACATAGGCCAAAAAAGATGATGAAGTATTTAATTTGTTTTTTGAGAATATTTAAGAATGTATTTTATTACTATGACATCTAGATCTATTGTATTCTCTGTTGTTTGATATTTTACAAAGGTGATGGAGATTTTAGCACCTAGTAGATGCATTTTGGCTACCAAATTTATTAGAATAATTTTTAGACGTGGATCAAATTCTATTGGTTGCCTTGGGTTTTGGAGGCATCATAGAGATGAGGCAAATCCTATCAAATTTTAATCTCATTGTCATGTTCCTAGGAGGATGGGAATAGTTGACTAGCACTTTCTGATGGGAGGTGGAGGGGGGCACTATAGAGGTGGCTATCACCTTAGAGAATGTTCATGCCTTGCTTGGAATTCCTATTGATGGGATGCCGATGATATGTGATACACCAAAATTAGAGGGTGAGAGATGAACCTTAGCCTAGTGGGCAATGGGCTCATATAAGATATATCCTAGTTTATGTGTTAACTTATTTAATGTTTATATCACAGTCATTCCATATATCTTAAAGGCCTTGATAGGGCTTGTGAAAACATGAGTGTTGTGTCACAAGTCATATGGTAAGGTACCACTATACACAATAGCTTTATGTTATTTCATCATAGATCAAGGTGATTTGTATGATTTTAGTTATATCATTTGGGTACATCTGATACATGATTTGTATGGAATGCTGACTCAGGGTAGAAGATGATAGGACCCATCATTCTACTAAGTGCATGGATATACAAGAGATTTCTTATGTACTAGGTGACTGAGTTACCCCATGTAATCAATGATAGGTTACTTCGAGTCATACAATGTAGATAAGACTATGTAGCACATGCCATGCCCTATATTCCAACTTTGCATAATGTTATACAAGGGTAGATAGTGTGTCAATCATACACTCATATTACTACTATATGGCCATCTTAGGTGACTATTAATATTGGTTTGGCTTTCATGCAAATAATGGGCCATTATACTTAATGGGTGTAACCACATCTAGTATCTCATGTTCTTGAATAGTTGGGGCTACCACATCTAATGGCCCCTCTAGTAGTGATTACCTATTGGGTATGGCATATTAGAGATCTGAGAGGGAGAGGAAGCACAAGGGTACTTGCTGAGA
This sequence comes from Torreya grandis, assembly GCA_037957365.1. Taxonomy (NCBI): domain Eukaryota; kingdom Viridiplantae; phylum Streptophyta; class Pinopsida; order Cupressales; family Taxaceae; genus Torreya; species Torreya grandis. The sequence goes on from JARHVA010002201.1 coordinate 2,497,658, forward strand.
TACCTATGCGTAGGCCTCAATGAACAAGACCATGGGCTGGTTAAGTATGGTAGTAGGAGGCAACAATGCCTAGGGGAGATGATGCTATGGATGTGGATATAGGATATGTGGGAGTGGGAGTACAATAAGGGTGACAATGGTCACCATAAGCTCATAAAATATGGATACACCATCAATGAGAGGAGATATAAGTGTTAGCATTCACATAGGGTGATCCTCAATGGCTATAGGACATAGTTGGTATATAGAGATGCTAATAAAAGTGGAACACAATGGGCTTAGGTAGTGACTCATAATTTTGCATTTGTGCAAAGGAAGATGATAGAAGAGGTGCTTAATAGGCGAGAAAACAAGAGACTATGGTTGACAAAACCAACAATGGTGAGAAATGTTTTCATTTGTCTTAAGTTTTTGAGATAGAACATTAGTTGCATCATTTTTTATGATAGTTATATGCTTTGAGATATATATACATGAGATCTGATGTATATTTGGTTTTTTGGTTTTATAGATATTGCTATAGAGGAGATCATATGGAGAGCCATGATTATGGCTGCACACTATGATATTTTGGATGGGAAAGTGTCACATTATGAGCCCTCCACTTTAGTTGATCTTATGGTACCATTTGGCTCAGCTCATGCTAGATGGTTTAGACTAGTGGGAGAGTTTGATCAATAAATATAGGCACATGGAGATGGTTCACAACCATTTGCAAGGGTAGGATATGGAGAGGCTTAGGCTTAATAGGCTTTGGCATAAGAGTGAGTTGTTCACATGATGACCATTAGATAGCTTGGATAGGTATAGGCCTAGGTGGCCAACCTATAAGATCATGTTGATATCTTGAGATCATGGACTACCTCCTTATAATGCACCATTTAGAGGGGCTTGTCATAGGCATCCATGGGTAACATGGCTAAGCCATAGGATAGGCATGATGGAGCATAGCCTTAGAGTTGTAACTATTTTATTTTTTACTTGTATTATATAAAACTCATGATATATGTATTGATATGGACATTTAATTGGTATATGATTTGTGCTTTATATGAGGATGGATGTATGTATATGCATCCTATCTAACACATGTATTTAATTTTTTTTTATATGATACAAGAAATATATGATGTATGTTTTATTTTCTAGCATTATGTGACACACATGCATGGTTAAAAAGAAAAACAAAATGATTTGGAAAAGTATAAATAACCATAAAATATAATACATACTATATCACGATGGGAAATATGTAAAAACAAAATGTGAATAAATATAAGAGACCAAAATGGTAAAGTAAAAGGTAATAAATGTTTTCAAAACATGTAAAAATATTTGCACCAAATATAAATAAAAATAAGTCATACTATATCACGTTGGGAAGTATGAAAAATTGTAATCAAATGGAAGACACATGGAAACCAAATGGTATAAAAACAAACAAATAATAAAGTCAATCAATCATACTAAATCAAGATGGGAAGCATAAAAAATAATGTAAGAATAAATCAAATTAATCATACTAAATCAAGCTAGGAAGTATGATAAATTTAATAAAATGGTTGTAAACATACATACAATTAGAAAATAAGAAGATAAAAGTGAAGTGATTATGAAGTAAGCATAAAACATATTAAATCAAGATAGGAAATATGTAAATGATGTGTAAATCATAATGTAACACAAATTATTTGAAATTTGAAGCATGTAATTTTATTATGATGGTAAAAATATGAACTGGGTATTGAAATATTTTGTGAGGATGGCTTGGTCCTATCTAAGGTCTTACACTGCAACTCACAAAAATAGACCCTAGGGAGAATGATTAGCTAACAAAACAATATTATTCAAGGATAAATATTAGGATTTGTGTAATGAAATAAGGAATTTAAAAAGCATGACATTGTCATCTACAAAAAACATTAGAAAACATGAGGCATATTAGGTACAAAGGAGAGACTCTAAAAGTCTAGTTGACCATAAAAATACAAAGGATACTTACAATAAGTGCAAAGCTACATAGGAAAATAGGTGAGATAATAAGATAAACTCATGAGGGTTATGTGAAAAATAAAAGTAAAATGGGCCTACCTTCCTATAACATGTTCCTCATTCCTTAGGTCCTCTTATAGAGTCATCAGTCTACTACAAATATTGGGTACTTGTGTGATAAAGTAGATAACACTTATAGATTTTTTTATTCTCCTATCCCAATCTACTGGCCTAATGTAACCCAATGGACCTTGGATCTATCATGAGGCCAAATATGGAGTTTGATCTTATATTAAGAATAGGAGTTGTGATATGAATCACGTCTTTTGAGTATGATTAGACTTTTAAATTTGTACGTTGACTTTTGAATCATTGTCTTTTATTTAAATGATTTTGATTTTAACATTTTTTTGGATTTTTATGATTCCTCCTCCATACAAATTTAGAATAACCAACATGAGGGATAAAAGTGATACACACAAATGAGCTTTAGAATTTGGTTTAAAGGAGGCTAAGTAACTAGAGATATGATTGATTAAACATTTAGGATTACCTATGAACCGGTTTGTAATCTCAAGTTTAAACCACATGTATGCTTATTATGTGAAAGGAAGATAAAGTAAAAAAGGAGATCTAAAATAGATTGGTATATGGTAATAGTAAAATGAGAAGTATTTTTTTCTAACTGATCATATGGTAGAGATAGAATACTAAGGGAATCAAAGTTGTTTAACCAAGTCATAATAATAATTATCTAATTGTTGAGTGTAATAAGATAACAAACAATCATTGTAAAAATGAAAAGAAAATAATCCATAAAATAAGTTACCAAATGTTTTTAAATGCAAAGTGGGATTGGTGGATCCATTATAGGTGATGGTAGGTGTGATACCTCCTATGTCAATGTTATCAATTTGAGGTACCAGAGGTTTGTTTTGTAGATGTTTTATGGTTTTATTGATGAGTGGTGGTTGTGTTATAAGGTTACCATGGGCATCCCTAAGGGGGGTGGGGGTGAATTAGGATTTTACACTCTCATAAAACATGTTGAGGTTGGTTTTGGAGATGAATGAGATAACTTTGCATCTACATCATTTGATTTACATTACTGGTTTAAAAGGGATGCATTTCATTAAGTGTTTGTAATAGGAGTTCATTAGTTTGAGCAATGTTTTGACTAGTGAATGCAACATGTGATGCATTAGTGTTAGTATTAATAGCTTGAGTTACACTTCAAGTGTGAGATGAAGTAGTAACATGTGCCACACTCGTGGGATAAGTAGCATTAGTATCCAAATATGCATTATTGGCATGAGAAGCATTGGTAATAAAAAATACACTAGTATCATGATTAAGGGTATGGGTCTTTTGAAGAGGTCCATTAAAATTTAAACTAACATGTTGGTATAAATACTTGGCATGGAGTTTGAATAAGACATAAAAGATGATGTCATGGTGTGAAGAGACACTATAGGAGGAAAAGCTTGGGATGCAAAGAAAGTGGTTTCCCCAAATCTATGGGAAAAGGTAGGTGAGGGTGAATGGTGTTATCATATATGAGGACCTATCATGAGATTATATATGGTTATAAGATTTTTTCCTCTATGTTGAGGGTATTCATCAATGAAAAATATCATATCAGTTGTGTACTCTAAACCATGTTCATCTTCTAGTGAGAACAAAGGGTTAAGATCTAAGGATGAATCGGGAGGAGTCCCATAGTTAGTAGTGCGAGTGGCAACATGGACATTACTTTGATCCATGGTGGATGCCACAAGATGTGTTTTAGGGAATATGTTAGGGTTAGTAAAACTCATCATGTTTGATTGATTCAATTATGCATTGTCATCAAACATTAAATTTTTGATGGAAGGAGTTTATAAACTTGTGTAGAAATAAGGATCAACTGGTAAGATATAGAGTTGAACCCATCGACATTGTCTTGGAAGATATTAAATATAACAAGCTATAAAAAACACAATCAAACTAGTTTATTGTGTGTTGTATATGGAAAAATTGAAAGATTTTACAAGACACATAGTCAGATAGGTTGACTATGTACTGAAGATAAGCAAAACAAGTAACCTGTAAGAGACTGAGTCAACAAAGTTGTCTATATTTTGAAGGCAAGATTTTTTTTTATAATATAATAACTAATTTAATTTAATTTAACACACAAGTGATTAGATAAATTTGTTTGATCTAATTATAACACACAACACAAACCTTATACCAACACTGGTTAGTATAAGTTTTATAATATAAAATACAATTTACAAAGAGAAAATAATAAAATTAGAATGTGAATGCTAATCTAAGTGGTCATTCTTAAATGTGTTTAAGTTATAATAAATTTTTAAATTAATGTGATAGGGATTTGGTTGTAAGAAGGAACTAGAAAAGTAATCTAAGGATAATTTTAGGTAGTTTAGGCTAAAAAATATTTGTATTGGTAATGGTACTAGCTTGTTATTGGGGCCTACCCCCTCACTTCATAATCCTGCATTCATAAGAGTGTCAAGTTTTTTTATCAATATATACCATCAACCACATATTTATACTTGGATATAAAAACTAAGTTGGCTCCTCCCTTGGTGACAAAATCCAAGTAGGTATACCTTGGGAAGAAATTGTTTAATATTTTTTGGTGTTATATGATTTAAAAGTGTGCAAAAAATAAAAATAGTGTGACTAAATTGGTAAATTAAAAATATCTTGTTTAGTCTATGTTTATTACTCTAAGAAAGCAAGAAACAAAAATAAAAAGTGATTTAATTATTAGCAAGATAGGTTAATTCTTTTATTTTTGAATAATACAGATTCAATTCAGGTGACACTATATGAAAATAGTATAGAACAAATTCAATAGGGTTGATGTCTATGGACACAAGATTTAAATGAACACAGTCAAATAGACTGACTAAATCTTTTAGACAGAAAAGAAAGCTACAAAACTATAACAATATTTTCAACAAAAGATTACATTCTTTCATATTCTTCTAAGTTTTTAATAAAGAATGTTATTTGTTGCTCTAAGGCCTCATAGTTCTGCTGCATAAAAATGTCTGAAATGGTGTCAATGTTAGCATATGTGTACAAAATTAAGTCTTTTGAGAAATCTATGTTTATGAGCATAGGACCACTAGCCATGGATTTCTTAATTTATTCAAAACTCCTTACTCCTTCCTTGGACCAGATAAAGCTCTAATTATTCTTTAGTATGGTTGTAAGTCACTTAGTTAAAGTGGGAAAATTTGAGATGTATCTTATGATAAAATTGATCTCTCCCAAGAAACTTTGCAAAACTCTTTTATGCTTGGGCAATGAAAGTGCAAGACTTGAAGCTATCCTTTTATCATCTATGCTTAAACCATTCTTTGGAACTATATATCCAAGAATCTTACCTTCATGAACTGCGAAGACACACTTTTTGGGATTTAGGGATACTCTAAATTGTATACACCTTTAAAACACTTGCTCAAGGTGAGCCATGTGATCACTTGCATTCTTTGAAAACACTATTATATCATCCAAATAGACTAACATAGACTTGTTAAGAAGGCCCTAGAATACCATATCCATGGCTTTCTAAAACATTGTTCCAACATTAGATAGACCAAGGGAATTTTTTTATATAAAAATGTCCCCCAATTTATGGTGAAAAATGTCTTGAATTGGTCTTCTTCCTTGACCAAAGTTTGGTTGTAACCACTATACCCATCCAGTAAGGAAAATATTTCTAAACCTATAACTAATTGTAAAATCTATTTCATAAATGGCAATGGATAGTGGTCTTTAAGGAAAGCCTTATTCAGGTCATGAAAGTCAACACACAGTCTAATTTCACCATTCTTTTTTCTGTAATGAAACAAGGTTTGCCACCTAAGTTGAGTGCTTAATTGGAAGTATAATAGTTGATTCAATGAGATTATGAACCTCAGATCTTATCAAAGACTCAAACTTAAGATTAATAGACCTTTTTCTTTATCTTACTAGCTTCGTTTCATCTTCTAGCTCAATGATGTGTTGAGTTAGACTTGGGTCAAATCCCTTGAGATCACTATATTGCCATGAAAATACATCAGCAAAATTTGCACATAACTCAATGAAAACTTCCTTTTCTACATAAGTGCATACCTTACCAAACTTTAGGTTCTTACCAGGTACAACTTCCACATTGGCATAATGTTCCTCCTTTGTTTAAAAAGTTGACTTATCTTTCCTTAGATCATAATCACCACTGAATATGTTCTTAAGTGTGACCAAACCCTTATGCAACTTATTTAATTTTAGTTTCACAATCTAATCACCATACTGATATAAGTATTTTGATTAATTTTTTAAAGAAAAGTCAACATCCTCTTCTAAGAATCTGACAAACTGATTATCATCTTCAAACACCTACCAATTATCATTATTATTTAGGACATACGACCTTGCAATCACCTTAATGCTTGACTAGACTTTTTTGTTCCTTACATCAGCTGGGATACTAAATTATGATCCAATGGAAACCAACCTATCTGCATGTTTGTTCCCATCTCTTGGTATTACCTAAATGTTGAAGACATGAAACTCTTCAAGTAATTCTCATACCTATGCTTATAATATTTAAGAAATGGGTTTTGGCATACATTAAAACCTCTCTCTTGGAATGCAAAGAAAGTGGTTTCCCCAAATTTATGGGAAAAGGTAGGGGGAGTAAATGGTATTATCATATATGAGGACCAATCATGATATTATAGATGTTGTTAGGAGTTTTTCCTCTATGTTGAGGGTATTCATTGATTAAAAATAACATTTTAGTTGTGTACTATAAATCATGCTCATCTTCTAGTGAAAATAAATGGTTAGGAGCTAAGGATGAATGTGGAGGAGTCTCATAGTTAGTAGTACGAGTGACAACATAGACATTACTTTGATCCAGGGTGGGTGCCACAAGATGTGTCTTAGGGAATCCATTTGGATTGGTAAAACTCATCATGTTTGATTGATTCAATTATGTATTGTCATCAAATAATAAATTCATGATGAAGGAGGGAGATTATAAACTTGTGTAGAAATAAGAATCAATTGGTAAGATACAGAGTTAAACCAATCAACACTATATTGGAAGATAATAAATAAAATAGGCTATAAAAGACACAATAAAAGTGGTTAAATGTGTGTTGTAGATGGAAAAATTGGAATTTACAAGACACATAGTTAGATATGTTAACTAAGTACTAAAGATGAGCAAAACAAGTAGCCTATAAAAGAGCGAGTTGACAAAGTTGACTATATTCTGAAGACATATTTTTTTTCGCAATATAATAACTAAGAAATTTTAATTGAACACATAAGAGATAAGATAAATGTGTTTGATATAATTTTAACACATAACACAAAACTTTTACTAACAATGGTTAGTATAATTTTTACAATATAAAATACAATTTACAAAGAGCAAACAATAAAATTGGAATGTAAATGCTAATCTAAGTGGTTATTCTTGAATGTGTTTAAGTTATAATAAATTTTGAAATTAATGTGATAGGGAGTTAGCCATAATAAGGAACTAGAAATCAATCCAAGGATAGTTTCAATTAGTTTAGGTTAAAAAATATTTGTATTGGTGATGGTATTGGCTTGTTATTAGGGCCTACCCCCTCACTTCATAATCCTGCAGTGACAAGAGTGTTGAGTGCTTTGCCAATATATACCATCAACTATGTATTTATACTTGGATAGAAAACCAAGTTGGCTCCCCTCTTGGTGACAAAATCCAAGTACGTAAACCTTGGTAAGAAATTGTTTAATGGTTTTTAGTGTTATATGATTTGGAAGTGTATGAAAAAAATAGTGTGACTAAATTGGTAAATTAAAAATCTCTTATTTAGTATATGTTTGTTACTCTAAGTAAGCAAGAAATAAAAATGAAAAGTGATTTAATTAATAGTGAGATAGGTTAATTACTTTGTTTTTGAATAGTAAAGAGTCATTTCAGGCAACATTGTATTTAAACAGTAAAAAATAGAGTCAATAGGGTCGATGTTGTTTGTGGAAGTAAGATTTAAAAGAACACGGTCGAATAGGTTGACTAAATCTTCTAGACATAAAATAAAGCTATAGAACTGTGTCAATCTAGTTGACCCAATTAGCTATAGGGTTATAACTTTATAGACTATAAATTGTGAAAAGTAGGACTATAAATGAGTAACATAAATGACTAAGAAGGTAAGAATGACCCTGATATTTTTTGAAAATGTTGAATTTGCTAATTTTATGATGTGTTGCTCAGATGATGAATTATATTCTACCAATAGATTTGATTAGGTTGACAAAGTCTACAAAACCTATATGTTGAAAATGAGCTATTAATAGAGTCAACTATGTCAACTGAGTCTATAAACCTATGGTTGAAAAAGAGAATTGACTCAAGATGAATGATTTAGCTATCTATTATTGAAGAAGACATGTACAGAGAAATATAGAGTTGATTGGAGAGATTATGTTAAACATGTGCATAGAATGTTATTGTATAAGTAAAAATGTATAATAGATGATAATAAATTAATGTGCAAAAAAAAACCTACAAGGGTTAATTCATGTAGATTCACTAGAATATATATAAAGGAAGGTGAAGCTGATATGCAAATCAATCCTAGATTAGAGAAGATAAATCAGACTTACCCTTCTGCTTGTTGGTACATTTTGATAATTGAGGTCATGACCAAAATGGATCTGTTAGATCTAACCAAGGGGTACCTTACCACAATAATATCACTAGAGAGGGTTCCAAAAACTCTAGTCAAACAACACCATGCAATAACCCTAGTTAGGTCCTATGTTTTTTTATTCACAAAGTAAATGATGAAGTAAAGTAAAATCTAATCTAGTGCTCACCAAAGCTTGTGGCACAAAATAGGGGTTATAAACAAAAAAGTAAATATACATAGAAGTTTTATACTAAAGCCAATGTAGAGGAAATCCTAATGCACAGGAGAGAGAAGCATATAAGATAACAAATACAAATCTATCTACTTTAATAAGGAGGAGCAAGAGTTAGAAATAATTACCTTTGAAGATGAATCCACCAAGCCTCAATTTGGCCAAGGTGATTCACAAGAGGTTATCATGGTATGTAAGGATAAAAAATATAGGTCAACTCTAGGATACATGAATTCTCTTATGCATCTAAAATACATCTCCAGAAGACAAGATTCATATCTCCAAGTGGAGTATTGAAACCCTAAACAATGTTCTTCAAGTAGAATGGTGAATAATAAAATGTGAAAATAATGATATTATTATTCATCTCTCTAATAGATGATATAAAATATGTGTGTGTGTGTGTGTGTGTGTGTGTGTGTGTGTATATATATATATATATATATATATATATATATATATATGGATCTAACCCTAAACCCTTAAAAAAAATTAGCCAATAGAGTCAACCCAATCGACCTTGTATCATTAATTAATAAACACAAGTTAGGTCCCAAACTAGGTCAACCGAGGCTAACATAGTCTTGTAATGTGCTCATATATTTTAAGTACAAGGTCAACCTAGGCTAAATTTATATAGTAAATGTCAAAAAGAGTTTTTGGATTAGATAGAGGCTTTTTAAGGTGGTAAATTTCTTAGGTAAGTGTATATGAGAGGTTTGTGTTGGTTGTAAGTGGTGGTAATGAGACAACAATCTTGCAAAGGACTAATGGTCTACCCACCTATTTCTTGGGGTGCCCTTTAAGGTGTGCACTTAGATAAATTGAGACTTGATGACTGACCTCTTGTAAGAGAGAAATCATTAGTAATTGATAACGTTTGAAAATATTATGTGTATATAGGTGGTTCCAATGATTTCATCACTAGGTAAATATTTTAGTGGTTGAGCCCCCCTAGGTTTCAATTAAAACTAAACATTATTATATTTGAGGGAAATATCAGCACACATACAATAGATAACTAGTTAGATTAATGTTTTACTTATTTTAGATTAGGGGGTCCTAAAATAATCTAAGACTGTAGATAATCAAATTGTGTAAAATGTAATAATAACATACAAATCTAAAATGAAATGGATAATCTATATATCGCACTTAGAAGATTAGAAAATAAAAAATCAATATGGGGGAAATGATTGGCTTATTCTAATGTTTTATCACTTTAAAAATATGTTATAGTATTAAAAAATGCTTTGTATGTGCTTTGTCAGGTGCTCAAGAACAAAAGAGAGGTATAAACCCTACCCATACATTTTTGGTAAAGTTTGATGCTTGTAGTAATTGGTACTCTCCATTATTTTATAGTAGTGTCCATGTATGCTATGGAAATATATAATTTATGATACCCCTATGTATGCACATAAAAATGCTTCCTATGCGTGTTCTCCCTTTGGTCATGTTCACTGATCTATGTTTTCCTTCTTCCATCTAAACCTTAGTTGTAATTTTGACCATAAAAAGACCCTTAAAAATGGGTTATTATTTTGGGTTGGACAACCCCAACCAATCCCCAATAAATGGACAAGCGTTTTTTAAATTACAATACTACCAATAGGGCTCAAATTGCATGTTGTTTTCCCACCTATGTGTGTGCATGCTCAACATTATTACCAATGTAGAATGCACTGTAATGTTTTGATTTTGACACTTGGCACCATACAACTTTAAAATTTTTGTATGTTCATACTTGACTATAGGTATATTCCTTTAAGGGGTTTTCATATGTGTATGCCTTTATGATAATGTCTCAAGTGACTGATAATTGATTCCTCAAGTTTGTTATGACTTGCCAATATAAGTATAAACATATGATTGATTTACATTTATAATTAAATATTCATTATTATTTGATAAGATTGACCCATAAAACATGTTAAGGCTGACCTATTCAAGACTTTATGATTTAAAAAATAACCATTAAATGTTTTTAGACACTGCTAGTAGAGGTAGACACCTACGGTAATTAAAACTATTATGCCATTATTGGTATTGTCATATGCGTGTAAATTAGTGATTTGATATATGGATAAGGTCTATTTAAGATTATATACGGTTATTGTATAGACTAGTATGATCCTAAACAAGTGTATCTGGTGAATAGGGTTGGCCTAAACAATAGTTGGGTATATGGATAGAGGGAAAATGCACATGAGTCAAATATATATGCAATGTTCAAATATGTCAAAGTATGTCAAAGTTAATGTTTCTAGAGTGTTTAAAACTAAATTTAGGTGTTTACAAATGCCATCATTTTAATCTAGTATTAAAAATGCTAAATTAAAAGGATAAAAGACAAAATGTGGTAATGTGATAATTGTACTTAGTGTGATAGGTTTGCCTCAAATGTCCCATTTTGCTTCAAGAAAACCTTGCAAGAAAACATGTATAGATCAATGTATTCTCACAATAAGAAACTTGTAATAATATAGATCATTAAATCAGATGAAATTGAAAAGATAAGGAATGAATACACCTAAAGGTACATGAACCAAGCTGCTATTTATTAAAAATTATAGGAGAATACCATGGAGTGGTCATCCACCAAGGAGATGAAATCATTGAAACTATGAGTTGAAGAGTGAAAATTTCACAACTACCATTGGATAAGGAAAGCTAGAAGTTGAGTGATGCAAAAACCTCAATTGTCCTTCTATAAATATCATATTAATTCTTTTATGGAACCTTGAAATAGGTTTGTATTGAAAAGTGGATCCCTGAAACAAGTTTATATGTAAAAGGATCAACCACTATAAATAAATTTTAAATCTAAGGTGTTTATGTAGTAACATCATTACTCATTGATCCTCAAAATAGATAATACAATGTGTTTACATGAATAAATTCCATGCCCTAATATGATCCACCTATCCCTCAAAGTGATATAAAATACTAATGCCTATATATCCCAATTTATTTAAATGCATCAATTATTCATCACAATCCTATATAATGCCCTATTTATGGCAACATCTATATGTCATAATTTCATAGAATGCATCAATTATTCCTCACAATCCTATATAATGCCCTACATATATCTTAATATACTCAATCTAACCCATCTAAATCCCATAATTTATATCTATACAGGAATTGTATGTCTATCATGGCCTGAATATATGATACAAGCCCACTTTATTTCACCCTTTTGATATAAGAGATGAAGCCTATGAATCATTCATCTCAAAATAAAGAGTTATGCATACCATGTGTTATATATAAAAGTATAATTATGTAAAATATGTATAAAGATATGTGTAGATACTAAAATATGATCTTTGATAATTTACATGACAAGCTTGACACACTTTTACTATGCATGACTTGAGTGCACTATATGTTCCAAATCCACCATTCTATTATAATTACATGTTATCTTATGAGTTACCCATTTTGTTATTCTATGAGAACATGTAAAATAAACTCACTGTCTGTATAAAAATTGCTAAATATCATGCACCAACATCTAAAAACTCTTAGTTTAGTCCACTTATACACATGTCAATTTTTTAAAACTCAATCAGTGTTGTTAGTCAATATTTAGTCTTGTCAAAACCAACCTTCTCATAGCAACAATCATTTTTCAAAATCAAACCTTTCCTTAGGGTCATCCCATTTTCTTAGTGTGCTGATGGTGTGAGAAATTACCCAATTGGACTCGTATATAAATAAATCAAGGTCTCATTCAAAATAGACTTAAAATTTATCTAGTACACATCTATACATTATCAAACATTGGAAAAATATGTCATATTCTTTCCAAATTGTAAACCTATCACTAGGAGCAGTCACAAGGCAAGTTTAAAGCGCACTAAAGCTAATTCAAAGAAAGCAATGTCAAGTACAAAATCCAAATAATTAGTTTCATACATTTAGAAAATGAGCATAATTGAATCATTAGAGAGGGTGGTTTAGATGGAGATGTTAGGGGATGATAGAGAATTAATTTGAAAACCTTTGCACACAACACATTTGTATTTTATGTTGTGTGATTAATTGTTTGATAGATAGTTGTAGTATTATTTGTTTTTGTTTGAATCACTGCTATGATATTTTATGTTTTTCACTAATATAGTAGCAGTTAATGATCATGTTTATTTGTTTTAAGTGATTTAACTAATTTAGTGATCATATGTAAAATATCTTGTTTGATGTAATTGCTTTGTTGAATGATTGAATTCATATATATTTTATCTATCTTACTACCTTATTAGGTATAGATGTATAATATAACATTATGATGTTATGATGGATTCCATAATTGTTATTTGATATTTAAGACTTAGATGATAATAATAATAATAATAATAATAATAATAATAATAATAATAATAATAATAATAATAAAAGATTATTTTTATAATATATATGTTTAATTCAAATGTTGAAAGATATAAATAACATTATTTTAAAATATCCTTTTATTCAATTAAATGATTAACCAAAGGTTGATATTCATAATATATTTTAGATTATGAAATATATTGACTATATTGTTAAATGGTTTAAGGAAATCATTGTGTTTGCAAAGTGTGTTTTGTGGATGGCATTATGACATTAAAATATAGTCTTTGAATACATATAGTATTGACATACTATATAGTTAATATGTTAGTTGAGTGGCGACTTTGCATGGAAAGTTATTATGAACAAATTTGATACTCATTACATGGTTTAGCATGAATATAATTGTTGTTTATTTGGTTGTTTGGTCAGTTTGTGAAGTCGATGGGGGAGTAATATTAAGTTAATGTCATGCATATTTTATTAAGATAAAATGATTATTTTGGGATTCCATGGAAGTTTCAATATGATTAGGGTTTCTAATCATCCATTGACTTTGAATTAACCATCATTTGGAGAAAATCATGGAGTTTACTATGTATTGCATGGTGGTGAATGAAAACAAATAGGGAGTTATATTGAGCTATTTGGGCATGTATTTATGCAGTTAATTTAATTGGTTGTTAATATAGAAGAAAGTGGTGGTGAATAAGTTAATGGAAAATAATCAAAAAAGAGAGAGAAGGTTGTGGGGATACAACACCACACACAACATATAATGGAGAACAAACATAAGAGAAGGAGGGCAAAATTGGAGTGAAGGAAGAAGAAAATATTTGGCTCCTTGGAATATTTACCAAGTTAGTTTTGTATTTTCAATTACTGTGTGTAAAATATTAAATGGGTTTTCAAATTTGTTTGGTTAATGGGTTTTCATTATTTGAAACATATAATAAATGGGTTGTATGTGGGGCCCTATGGAAGGCTTAACCTCTATAGAACCCTACTCCAACCTTGGGTAACCTGAGGGGATAGGGTAGAGCCATAGAATTTACCATAGATGTTTTAGGCTTTTATGAAACTCTATCCTAAACTCCTCTCTTAATTCAAATAATTTTTCCCAATAATGAAAGATTATTTTGATGGGTGTATATATAATATGGTTGATCTAGTTGTTTTGAACCAGTTTACTATATATTCATTAGAGTATTTATATATATGGATTTAAACCTTGGACTATATGTGGGTTTGACTATGTTAATCTATTTGGATTTTTGGGTATTAAAAATGGGTTCCTTATTTCAAAATAGACTGTGTAGTACACACACACACACACACACACACACACACACACACACACACATACTTAGATGAACTGTTAAGGTGTATATACATACATATATATATGTGTGTGTATATATACACTCTGGTATTTTGAAATTGTTGGTGTTCCTAGGTTGCACCTTAGCTGAGAAGGGGATTGTTCAGGTCCTCTTGCTCAAACCTAGTCTAACATGGGACTGAACCTAGGCTATAGGTCACCTAATCTTGGGTTAGACCTCTAGAGAAGGTTGGATTAATTTTGTATGTATCACCAAGACTAGACTTACACTAGCTTCTTTCTTGGGAAAGGGAGAGAGATTGACAATAATTTATAAAAGTATGTAAAAATGAGGTGATGCACCAAATATTTTGATCCTTATATTTGTACAAGACACACTATGAGACACATTAAATACTGTTGAATGTCACTTCACTCACTCTTTTCTCATCTTTCACATAAGTATTTCATAGAAAGGCATGGACTAGCTATTAACCTGGCATGGGAGGGTAGTTATCCACTTCCAAACTAATCTAACGGATTATGTATGTACTTAGAGTGACCTGTGAGAAATACCAAAACATTACATGAAAGTAAAAAAATACAAACAAAGGTAAAGGAACAGCATAGATTTACTTAACCACATCAATTAACTCATGAAGACACACTTCAACTTCAGTCTTGCACAATGATAATAAATATAGTTTTTATTACATCAAATAGGTGTTAGAGTACAAATCTTGGTAGAGTCTAGTCATGCCAAAGAGAGGGAGTACATTCTAAGGCTTAGAATCCTATAATTTATAGTAGAATAGGATGAAAGAGATGGGAAAGTCATGCCCAAAATAATGGAAAATGGGAGCATTATGATTCAGATATTTGCAATCATCTAACATTGATTCAGTTAGAGACAGATCATCATGCTTAGACTACTTTTGGCAAATGGCCATTACAATTGTATTAGTCCCTTTCCATCTATTTATGGTCTAAATCAATGTTCCTCATGGTTGTAAAGGTGGAATGAAATTAAATTTAAAGCTAAATTATTATGTCCAAGCCATTTACAAAGTTGGATCAATATTTTTTAATCTCCTTTCTGTGTTGATGCTATTACAATAGCTTAATCAATCCATTTTGATATTAATATAATTGATTTATTTTCACTAGCTCCTTACTAGTTCATCTTTGACATGAAAAAATGGAGGAAAGGAGTCAGATTATGCTATTATATTTGGAAATAAACCCATCAAAATTAATGTGTCTTCCCCAATGGCTTTTCTTTATAATATTGGTTATAGTTTGACCTCGATCGAATTGGATTAAACTTTTAATATTGACCCTTGATCTTGAACTAATTCCTTGAGATTATGCTATTTTTTAGTTTTGTATTGATCCTAAATTTCTTGCTATTAGTCTATCTACATCATGTACTCCATTGATCTTTCCTAGTATGAATTAATGTGAGCCATAAAGCTCTGATACCACTTGTTAGGACCTAGGAAGCACAATTGATTACTATGTACAAGCAACTAAATGTAGAATTAACTAGAAGTAATAAATAACTAGAAATCAGAAACAACACAAAATATGAGAGACAATACCCAATTGTATTAATACTCTTCCAGAAGGAAATACAACAAAGAAGATGCCACAATCTTCTTCCTTATATACCTCTATGGCTCCCACACCTTTAGGGCATAAACATTAAATATCTTCAAGAGCTCACACTCTCAATTACAGTACCCAACAATCAACTCAAACATAGAGTTGTTGTTATGGCCTCCAACCAATCAGTATCACTACTGCTAGTACCACCAGTCAGTATCACTACTACTAGTACATAAGTACTCCACATACTCCATGATTGAGTACACACTATACTCCAAGTAGATCTCCCCTGATATTGCTCCCTGATGTGTTGCTAATCTCCTTGATCTTATTGCCACCTATAGATCAACTTAGGTTTTACAACACCTACAAACCTAGACCCCACACACACACACACACACACACACACACACCTACAAATCAATGATCTTACTTACACATGTAGATCTCTATACACCCTGAAGAACCCTTGTCCTTGCCTCACCAAGTCCTTATGATTCTCCAAACCAGTACCCTGGTGCATCTTCTACTAGATCTTGCAACAACTTGTAGATCTACATGATCATACACACTCGGCACCCCTGTGGAACTAGGAGGAACACAACTTGCTCTCTTCACTCTGAAGGAGCTAACCTTGCTCTCTCAACTAGCACCCAGGGAATCCTTGCTTTGATCCCTCACCCTTTACATACAACCCATGAGTCTATTATATAGATCTCATGCAAACTGAATAATTAGACCTCTAATTACAATAATTAGATCCATAGCTCAAGACATAAAATTAGCCTTTAACATGCAAACAACTGGGGATTCGTTAGATAGGAACTATCCATGAAGACTCACATGTCTCAAGCATGTCCACATCAGGCAACTGATAAACAGTCCATATCTGGCTAGAGATGGCTTGACGTCAGCCAATCCTAACTGATGTTACTTTGCATCTTTTCACTGTATATGACCAACGTCAGTTTATACAGATTGATGTCGGTATGCTATAACATGCATCAATGACTTAGCATTACCTCTCAAGCCAACATTCTATCCATGTGTAGACATGCAGTGAACTATTTAGGCATCCATAACCTGAACAAGGAGCGTTTATGCACATTATATCCTTGAGCACCTAAGATCTCGTAGGCATCAAAATCTAACTTGTGGTCTTCCCCAGTCCTGCACCTATTGGGGGTGATTTAGAAAGTCAATTGGTTCTAGTCATTTACCTCGAGCTGAATACTAACATTAAAGCTGTTACAATAGCTTGACCCTTGATCTTACAATCTGATTCTTGAGATTGATTGATCCTTACTGGTTCAGTTTTTTATTGCATCCAAGATTTATTGATATTAGGGTCTATCTACATCATGTACTCCATTGATCTTTCCTAGTGATGAATTAATGTGAGCCGATATATCTACCTTGATAGCTTATCATGGTTGTGACACTTGGTAGGAACTCAGTTCAGTCTTTAAAAATACTTTGACTCTTTGATCTCTTAATCTTCACCATAGATATATCTAAAAGTATGCCATTTGTCAACTATGCACTGATTTTTAGGATCTTACTTTGGGCTCCATCTAGCTTAGTAGTCATCACATATGTGCCACCTGGTGGCATCTAATAGTTTACTCTAAGATCCTTGATGCTATGCACCATTGATCTTCATTTTACACAGCTTGACATGCATTTCACTCATATTGTTCATCGTTGATACTTTGATGCACACTTAAAATGCTCATTGTTATTCATATTTAGGACCCACAAACATCTTTAGACCTATCTAATCATCTATTAGATCTATTTTGTATGATTTAATAGATGAACCATTTATCTATTGGCCTTATCAATTTAATACGTACCAACAGACTATTTAATCTAGGTACTCTGATATCTTAACATCTTATGTGTCTGTTTCATTCTGTAGTACTGAACTTTGGAACTTTATATCTTGACTATTGATCAAGCTCATCAAGATCATTAATATGCATTGTAGAGAATTTTTAAGGACCACTGCACTCATCAGGTTGCCCACTGATCCATTAGCATTTGATTTTATCTCTTGATATTTGGACACTTATAATCATATTGCATGAAACTTCATAACATTTGAGCTAAACCAATCTATTTCTGTGTGACGTCCTAACTTGATGGTCTAGCTGCTTTTAGGCTTAGTCTACAAGTCTAATTTTTGATCTTTGAAGGATCTATGGGATAAGATATCAATTTGTAGAGCATGATTTAGGAATGAAGGACTTATATGGTACCATTAGGGCATAAAAAATCATCTTAAGAGAACTTTCCAAGATCAGATATGCTAAGTTTTAAATGATAGGGTGACTAATTTGATCTGTGGGGAAAAATCCTGACATGACATTTTGATGACTCAACTATGGAATCATGCCTATTATGATTGACCAAATTAGACCACTTTACATCACTGCTTAAAGTGTTACAATAAGCTAATGTAAATCTACTTTATGATCTGCAATAAACCTATTTACTTCCAAATATAATGAATTCCACCAAAATAGGGAAGGAAGACAAATAAACTAGGGAAGCTAACTACGCAAAGCAAAATCAAACAAACTAATGTGCTAAGACAAACACTTGGATGAAATTAAAAAAAAAATAATTATGTACAAGGGAACTTGTATTTTCTTAATAAAAATGTTTAAAGTGTATCCCATTAACTAGGATAGGAAGCTCCTCACCATCCATCTTTGTCAAGCTAGAAAGGCATTGTTGGATTTACAATTGGAGATGGTGTATGGACCACTCTAAAGAGAGCCAAACTTTGTATGCCTTCCTAGATTAGCTCTATCCTCATCCCACTTGAGGATCAAAATATCCTTATTTAAAACTTCTTAAAAATCCCCTTATTTCAAAAGTTTCTCTTCACTTTTGTTTGATGGCTTTCCATGGCTAGCATGGACTCATGTCTTGTCTTTTCAAAATCCATAAGCTTAGTCATATCTGATATCTATAGGTTCATTCTCAAATGGAAACTCAAGTTGATGCATTAGTTCTAGGGTAGGAAATTCAAGATAAATAGGAATTCTTCCTTCCTTACCATATACCAACTTGAAGGGAGAGTTGGATATTGGACTTCTTGTAGTTTATCTTATTAGCCCATAGATCTTACTTTAATTTGAGATGCCATGACCTCTAATTATCTTTAATAGTTATTCTTATGATCTTCAATAGGTTCTTATTAGGGGATTCAACAAGACCATTCCTTTGGGGATAGTATTTTGATGAAGTGATAAGATAGAATCCCATGTTGGAACTGCCCATTGGTTGATTTTAGACACCCATAAATAGGCCATAAAATTGTCATAAATAATAGTTGAAGTGACTCAAAACCTAGTAAATAAACCTTCATAGAAATATAGAACATTGGTATCATTTGCCTCATTCAATGTTACTGCTTTTGTCCATCTAGTAAAGTAATATGTAGAATTTAGTATCCATTTACGAGTTAAGATTGAAGGGAGGCTTAATGAGACAAATAAAGTCCAATCCTCATTTAGACAAAGGGATGATCCACTATAATTGGTTAGAGAGGTAAGGATGTAAGCTTCACCTTCCCTTCAAACATAACACATTGTTTACATTTCTCTAATCCATGCATGCTAATTACCAAATAAGCTTGGCTAATAATAACCACTTCTTATGGTATTGTGGGTTATGGTCCTTTTTGAATAATTCCCTCCACCATGTTCGTCATGGAACTCTTCATGTAGACCTTTTCTTTTAATGTTGTTCAATGCATCTTAACAACACACCATTGATATATTTTTTAAATAAAACACCATCAACAAGAAGAAATGGAATGGATTGTAATCTAAAATATATTATTTTTGAAAGAGTTAGGTGAGAGGGATAATGACCATATTGAAGGTATCTTAATAAATTATGATACCAACTAGAAGGTGAGGTATGATCAGCTACAACTTCTTTATCAGTGGACACCAAAACCACCTCATTAGCTTCTTGTAAGTCCTAGTCTAGATGCTCACAAAATCATTTACTTCTAATCAGCTTTGTGACCTTGATCTCCACATTATACTCTATTACCTTTGTTATCTAACCAAATATTTTCTCACTTATGTCCTTATTTAAGATAAACTCCTTGACACTCAGATGTGAAACCATTAGGTATATCTTATTGTCAAATAATAAGAATCTTAATTTATTGAAAAACCTTATGACTAAAAGTACATGTTTTTCAACAAAAGAGTACCTTTTTTCATATTCTTCCAAACCTTGATAGAAGAAGGATATTGGCTATTCCAAGGCCTCATTATTATGCTACATAAGAATGTTTGAAATGGTGTCAATGTTAACATAGGTGTATAAAATGAAGTCCTTTGATAAATATGGGTTTATAAGCCTAGGAACACTATCCATGGCTTTCTTAATTTCCTTAAAACTCATTACTCCTTCCTTGGACCAGTTGAAGCTCTGATTATTCTTTAGCAAGGATGTAAGTGGCTTAGCTAAAGTGGAAAAATATGAGATGTGTCTTCTGATAAAATTTATCTCCCCTAAGAAACATTGCAAAGCTCTTTTGTGTTTGGAAAATGAATGTGCAAGAATTGAAACTATCCTTTCATGATTTATACTTAAACCATGATTTGAAACTATATGTCTATGAAGCTCACCTCCAGGAACTGAGAAGACACACATTTTAAGATTTAGGGATACCCCAAATTGTCTAAATCTTTCAAACACTTGCTCAAGGTGAGCCATGTGCTCATTTGCATTCTTTCAAAACACTATTATATGAACCAAATAGACCAACATAAACTTGTTAAGAAGGCCTTGGAATGCCATATCTATGGCTCTCTAAAAAGTTGCTCCAGCATTGGATAAACCAAAGGGAATCTTTCTATATGCAAATGTCCCCCATTTTATGGTGAACATTGTCTTGAATTGGTCTTCTTCTTTGACCAAAATGTGGTTATAACCACTATAGCCATCCAACAAAGAGAATCTTTCTAAACCTATAATCATCTATAAAATCTATTATATAGATGGTAGTGGATAGTGGTCTTTAAGAGAAGCCTTATTAAATTCATAGAAGTCAATACACAATCTAATTCACCATTATTTTTATACTAAAACAAGGTTTTCCACCTAAGTTGAGTGATTGATTGGAGATATAATAGATGAATCAATGATATTATGAATCTTACCTCTCATCAAAGGCTCAAGCTTAGAATTTATAGACATTTGTCTTTATCTTACTAGCTTAGTTTCATCTTCTAGCTTAATGGTGTATGGACATAGACTTGGGTCAAATCCATTGAGATCACTATATTTCCATATGAATACATCAGTAAGATTTACACATAATTCAATGAAAGCTTATTTTTTTGCATAAATTCATACCTTACCCAACTTTAGGTTCTTACCAGGTGCAACTTCCACATTGGCATAGTGTTCCTTCTTTGTTGACAAAGTTGACTTCTCTTTCCTTAGCTCATAATCACCATTGAGTATGTTCTCAAGTGTGACCAATATTTTAGACAACTTATTTGTTTTTAGTTACATAATATAATCACTATACTACTTCAAGTATTTTGACTGATTTCTTGAGAAAACTTAGCTTCATCTTGCAAGAAAATGAGAGTCTGATTGTCATCATCAGACACCTACCCATTATCACTATTATTTGGGATATAAGGCCTTATAATCACTTTAATATGTGATTGGAGTTTTTCATTCATTAAATCAATTGGGATACTAAATTATGACCCAATGGTAGCCATCCTATCTACATGTTTGTTTCCATCTCTTGGTATTGTCTAAATGTTGAAGGCTTGAAACTCTTAAAGTAAGTCACATACCCTATGATTATAAGATTTAAGAAATTAATTTTTACATACATTAAGACATCTCACTTGGTTAACCATAAGTTCACTATCACCAAAGACTTATAAGGTGTTGACTTTCATCTTCCTAGCCCATTATAAACAATGAACTAGTGCCTCATATTTTGTAGCATTATTTGAACAACCAAATTGAAACTTAATAAATGAGAAATATCTTTGATTTTTTAGAGAAATCAACATCAATATATCCTTGGTACCATGATTATCCCTTAATCCGTCAAAGTATAATTTCGAAAGACCATCAATAGACTCATCATCCTTCATCAAGGTTGGAATTGGTGCATCTTTATCATCCAAGCAATAAAATCCAAGTCCTTATTATTTAATTATCTTATAGGGATCATATTCATGTGAGTTAGAGGCCCATTCATCAAGGAAAAAATATAGAATCCCATATAAGGTGATTCAGTTTCTTTTACATTATATTTTATCACCTCATTTGAGATGAGGCAATTGGTGTTCACAACAATTGGCATAAATGGTTCTAATTAGAACCATGCAAAGGTTTAGAATATATGGTTAGCTTAGTAACATACCTGATCCTAAACATCAAATATGTCTAATTAGCTAATAAGTATCCTCCAATATTTGAGGTAAAGTCCCTTGATAGACACATGATAAAGTAGGGAGACAGGTCCACCACAACTACATCCTACTGAATTATAACATTGGGACATGCATGATGTGTCAAATTCATATCTTTAATGATGCATAATATATTTTTTGGTGACCCATATAGTTATAATACTTCTTTATTAATTGGTTCATAGACAATACCAAGCTTGTTTGCAATTTTCTTAGGCATGGCAATGCTATTGGCTCCACTATCCACCATACAGTTATGGACTAAACAGTCACCAACTATTAAAGAGAGGTAAAAGGGAGGAGTTTTAATTGAATTTACCTTAGCTTTGTCCTTTTTTTCTATTTTATGTACCTACTATCTTTGATGCTTCATTGGCTAATTTGAATTAGTTAGGACAACTCCTTGTTTCTTAACTGGTTCTGGAGACACCTTGAGAGCTGAAAGCTCTTGAATGAGCATATATTTTTGTATTTGGATAGCAAAGGAATCCCACATGCTGATGCTAACATTGGATTTATTTATTTTATTCACTATACTAAAGGCATCTCCACTAACCTTTGGCTGCATATTTTGAACCATTGGTTGTCCACAAACTAGATGTATTTGGGGGACCTTACCAGCCTCTACATTTTTATTTTTATGTGTTGTAAGGACATCAAGTTGATATTTGGTACTCTTGAAAATAACATTAAGAATACTTGAAGCATTAACCATATTTTGAGACTCATCAATGACTCTTCTTTTAGCTCTAGTTACAGCTACAATTTGACCACCTTAACTGATAATCCCTAGAGTTTGAGCCATAGCTCTGATATCACATGTAACACCTCCACTAGGATCTAACTAGAAATATGTGATTTTTTAAAAATTAAATACATATAACATAAAAAGAATTACATCATGATAATATAAATAGATATCATACAAAATACTCAAGTGAGATAACAATAATTACATATTACATCATATATCATTGATCTCTAATATCATGAGAACACAACATAATATGAATATAGAAAGTAATTACATTAACTTAGCCATAAATAATACAAGTCTACAACCACAGTTGTCAATGTAAAATAACTAATTACAACTCTTCATGACAATATTCAATAATAAGTAAAATATAATATAATGTACATATATGATACATGGCTCCCCCGGAGCATAGATCCTATATTCTAGTATCTATGGCAATCTCAAATGTCATCTCAAAAGTAATACTATTATGGGGATGAAGAGCATCATTTGAGAATTTTTTCATACCAACCATTAACCAATGATCCCTACACTATCCCCATCAGAAAATGGCCATCCCTTCAGGAATATACAGATAATAATGGCATGATAATTTAGAGAGATAAGCAAATACCTATGTGTTGTATGATTTATAAAATAAAAAATGCAGTGTATCATAGAAAACTTATTCTATTACAAGATATCGCACAAACATGTAAATAATACTAATGAAATGATAATGTATCACTAAACATACTTTGACCAAATTTTAAGAATAATAAATAATAATAATCTATAGATCAATTAAAAATATATATACACCACTTGATCATACTGCCTTCATATGGCATTGTGATGCTAGTAAGACATTGAAGTTCGTCTCACTCCTTAGTATCACCAGTGCAAGACTGATCAAACATAATTTAACCACAAGATTAATAAAATTTACACCATACTAGAAATCACATCACATATCATGCTAAACATAGGAGTAATCAAAGCATACATTTATTTTATCAAACCTATGAATGAATTTTACATCATTATCTATCCCGTACAATAAATAATAACTACAATTAATACTATCTAGCTAAAAACACATATTTAATCATAGATTTTAACTACCAAAAATAGCTTCCAAACATTCTACACCCTATGATAACCGATATTACCATAGTTTAGTGTTTTAAAACATAACTACTAAGTACTAAAACCTAGCTAACAAAGTAGTCATAAATCTATGAAAACATAAACTCTTATACAAATAGCTAGATATGACCAAAAAAATTCTCAGTACACATGAAACATAGAATCATCCAATCTAGCATTATTATGCTCTTAGGGGTTGTATGCACTCATACTCAAGGTTTTATTAAATGTAATTATTTAATATAGGTATAGCCACCAGTAAACCTATAGTTAGAGGAACATACCTCCACCTTCAAGTATAAGTTAATAGGCATTTGCATCCCTAGGTTTATATTACGTAAACCATTGTTAGATCACCAATACATAGCTTATTTAAATATTATATTCATACTGCATATATTTCTTATAGGTTATATATGAAAAGAGAGCCCAAATCATAAAGCATATCATGATATAATGAAGGACTACATATTTTGATTATTATAGACATATTAAGTTGATTGTTAGCCAAAATAATATACATCTAACATGTTTATATACACACCTATGACTGTTACATTCATATAAAAAATATATGGTAGAGCCTATATGACTTGAGCTTTAACAATTGGTTTCAAGTTAAGCTATGCTCAAATTATACTATGACAGATTAGATATATCCAATTATCCTATACTCAACATGTAGGTTATAGAGGTTAAAGTATATGAAACATCAAATAAGTAATGGAATTTAGCATGTTAACAATTATAAGTATCTTAATTATATTATTTTTACTTCAACATGCTCAATATATAGTGCATATACTATAAATTATCTACTAACCTCTATGTATTCATACCATAGAATAGTATCCATGGTTAATCTAATAAATTATGTTGCATAACCATTTTAAACTTCTAAGGTTTTTGATGATGTTTTCAATATTCTATTCTATGTAGTTCAATATTCCTACTAGAGCTCAAAATGTATAAATTTAATTTGGTTACTTTTATATTTTATACCAAACAAAGGCATCCAACTCAAAAATATAGTTTTAAATGGTAAATTGTATGTTGACAGTTAGATACACAGATATGACCATTGCATAACTCAAGACACAACTCAATCTTAAATGGGATTCACCATCTATGTACATCCACATCAATTTTCACAGTTATCTAATTAAATGTTAAAGGTATTAGAACATTTTTTCTAATATGGCTTATTAAAAGTTCACTTTTTCTAATTATAGCCTGACACTTTTTATATCACTAAATAACTATTATGCAACATTGGATTTAATACTCAATAATTATGTTTAAAATTGATGCCACTTTTAATATTATAATTAAGGCATTACAAAATACTTCTCTACCATATAATGATTGGATTTAATAAAATAGATAAATATACAATTACAAGGTGTTAACTATATTTTCCTTACCAGGCAATGACTTACAAAATATAAGCTATATCTATATGCTAGATAAAGGAATTTAGTTAATTATGTTCAAGTACACAGGTTTGTAATTTTAGTTTACATATACATGGCACTAAAAATTTGATATAAGCCATGAACATGAAGTTAAGTGACTCTATCATAAAGATACTCATTATTAAGGATTACAGTGATGTATTTATTCACTTAAGTGACTCGTGATTCATTACACAGGATGGAATTGAATATACAATGATTACATTAGATATTATATAGGTTATGGAAACTATAGTGATATATTAAAGGTTGGGAATGAATTATACATCGATGCCACTCCACTTGCAGCTGGTAATTGAGTTTATAATTATCGATGCTTATTATTACCAAATACAATGATGCCTCCATAGTTCCGTGGTTATTACTTGCAGTTTGGTTCATATCCAAAACTCGTAGACACTTCTAATAGTACAAATATATGTAATTTATCCAATATTATAAATATTATTCAAATATATATATGGCACATATATATTTCATATGAATTCACCTATTGGGTTTACCTCCACACCAACTTTTATACAGAAGTATATCTATATTATTGAAAATTAACTTCTCAATGAACATACATATTGACACATCGAACAGTGTGTACTCTATGGATGTTGCCTAATTTGGTGTATTCAATACCTTCTATGGTATGTCTAGGTTGTTAAACATACAAAAAAAAATTAATTCTTTTAATATTTTTTCCTTCTCTAAATATTATAACATTTAACATAGATATAAAGAATTAAAATGCATCGCCTACCTGACAAGATGCTTTCTTGATTTCCTTTGTGTCTTTTTCCTTCTCTTTGTGCTTGTGATACACCTCCCCTCATCTCTTCTAATTCCCTTATTAATGTCTTATGATATCATTCCTTCTTTCCTAATTTTCATTATAATAAAATAGGTGTAGCCCATCTTTCTCAAAGATTTTTCTTTCTTCTTTTTTTTTTTTAAATTTTGTTTTTGCTAATTTTCAAATGTATTTATGTCTTTAGTTTTTCTTAATTTTAGTTCTCTCATTTCTTTTTATTTATTTATTTTTTTTTTCATGGTAATTTCCAATTTTTTTTATATATTTTAATATTAATTACAAAAATTCATAAATTTACTAATTTGATTAATCATCATTTATCACCATAAAATTTTAATGACAATTTTCTCAACTAATAGTCTAGATTTTTAAATTTAATTGTGCTAATAATGTTTCTAATAGCATTAATGACCAAACATATCAATTACAAAAAACAAATTCATTAAGTTATATAAACTATATTGATAAACCATATAAATCAACTATCCAATGCAAGTAGAAATGATCACATGTGTAAATCATTTATTATGTATTCCAACATGTGATAGCTATTGTGGTGTGTGCAGAGTTCTCATTAGTTTCTCTATCATCCTCTGATATCTCCATCTACGTCACTCTCTTCGATTATGTTTTGCCTCTATCATGCTATGAGGGATGAGTTATTCTACATCAACCTCACAATAAGTAGGTAGTTAATCATATCACATGATAAATATACAATAATAAATATAACTAAAATAACACATCAACATGTTCGTAATATAAATACATACACTACATCTAACTTACATCAATGCTAACATGTGTCCTAAGCAATATCCTACTATCTCATAACAATATATATTATAAATATCAGTCTAAAATATAACTTAATCAAATATGTCAACTATAAATATCTAAAGATAATCAAATAGTTTACTTAGCGATGAATGGAGAGGTAACATCCTTCTCCCCTAAAACTAGTCATCATCTCAGATGACTCTTATTCAAATATAAGTTTTGAATTAAAAATATTATTTAGCATTAATAACATAATATAATAGTATCTAATCAATAAAATAAATATGAAAATCTCTCATAAAACTCATCATAGTCCTCCCAAGTATCATTATAATTAGATTATTAGTCCCTCTAGACCTTGCACTATGTCATCTCTTTTTTATGCAAA
This sequence comes from Torreya grandis, assembly GCA_037957365.1. Classification (NCBI taxonomy): domain Eukaryota; kingdom Viridiplantae; phylum Streptophyta; class Pinopsida; order Cupressales; family Taxaceae; genus Torreya; species Torreya grandis. The sequence goes on from JARHVA010002201.1 coordinate 2,525,665, forward strand.
CAAAGTTTATGAGTGTTAATTACCTTGATTGGTTGTATTATAACCACCCCAAGATCGAGAACTTATAAAGCATTCCAATGCATTCCAATCTAACATATACATAGGATCAGCTATATACTTCTTAAGATAAAAAATATGGAATACATTATATAATAGATCTAGGATTGGTGGCAATGCAAGTCTATACACTCTAGGATTGACCACTTCTAACACCTCAAAGGGTCCCACATATCTTGATGATAATTTTTTTGACTTCTCAAAGTTAATTGAGATCTTTTGTGACTTAACCCATAAAAATAACTTATCATCTACTGCAAAGTGCCTTTCTGTTCTCTTAAGATATGCATAACATTTCTACCTATCATTGGCCTCGGCCAATCTCTATCAGCCAATATCTACCTAATTAATCTAACTTGTCCATATCTAAAAGTATCTTAGGTTCAAAGACTATGCTATCCTCTAACATGTCCCAACTAATGGGTGCCCTGTACCTTCTCCTATAAAATGACTTAAATGGTGCCATCTTCAATGCTGATTGGTATGATTTGTTGTATGAAAACTCAACCAATGGAATATAATATTATCACTTGTACTATTGATCCATGCAATACATATGAATAATATCCTCTTACACTTGATTAACTCTCTCAATCTGATAGTCAATCTCTGGGTGATATGTTGTACTAAAATTTAGCTACATGTCCAAAGTTGAACTCAGGGTTACTTAAAATTTAGAATTCATCTTTCGATCATGATTTGACATGATCTTCTCCAACAATCCATGCAACCTATACACTTCCTTTACGAACCTCTTCATAGGGATTGGTGTATAATCTATCAAATTTCCTAGTATAAAGTGGGCACCTTCGTTAGTTTGTCAGCAAATACTAAGATCATATCATGTTTGTTCCATGACATTGGTAAAATTTAGACAAAATCCATATTTTTCACCTACCACTTTCATTCTGGTATATCATGAAGATATAACAATCCATCCAGATGCACATGATCAACTTTCACGTGCTGACATTCTAGATTATATTACACATAATTTGCTATATCTTTCTTGATTTTCTTCCATAAATACAGTGGTCTAAGCTCTACCATGAGCTTGGTTACTCTTGTATGTCATTAATATGGGGTATTATGCGATTATTTTAGCACTGTGATCCATAGATTCTCTCAATCTAACACATACATCCTTTTATTGTAACATAATAGACAATCACTCTCTAATCTAAATCACTTGTATCAAGAATTTTGAGAATTCTTAGACAATATTTTTCTAATTTTATCATAAAATTTTTCTCTTGGTGAGAAGTCAATCACTCCATTCTTGAAAGTACTCCTGATAGTAGCTAAAGTTGTTATGTACCTTCTGTGACTAAGGGCATCAACTACTTTGTTCTCCTTACCTTTGATATAGATGATATCAAAAATAATTAAACAAGAACTCAAGTCAATATTTTTGACAAACATTTAAATTAGGCTGGGTAAAAATGTACTTGAGTCCCAAGTTATCTATTTTAATCTCAAAAGGTTTTTCCAACAACTAATGTCATCACACTTGTAATGCATGCATAATCGATACAAGTTATAATTCATGAGGGACATAGTTAACCTCAAATAGATTTAGCTTTCATGACTCATAAGCCACTACTGCACCATCTTTCATAAGTACTCCTCATAGTCTATCCCCTGATTCATTCATGATCACTGATAATTGACCATTGCAGTATGAAACTCTCAACACTGGTGTCGAATAACCTTATTTCAATTTATAGAAAGCTACTTTGAACTTATCTGACCAAACAAAAGTGTGGTTCTTATATTTCAAGAAAGTAATTGGATTAGCTATCTTGGAAAAGTTCAAAATGAACTTTTGATAGTAACCTGCTTACCCTATGAAACTTCTTACTTCATGTACATTATTTAGTGTCAACCATTTCATAATGGCTCTAATATTTCTAGAATCTACTGAGATACCATCCACAAATATAATATGTTTTAAATATTGGACTCTTTCTTGGAAAAATGCGTACTTAGATAACTTTCCATACAACTTGTGCTTCCACAACCATTATAAAACCAGTTTCATATAATGAAGGTGTTCCTCTTCATTCTTTGAGTAGATAATAATGTCATCCAAAAAAAATTAGAACAAAGTGATCAAGGTAATATATAAATACATTGTTTATGAGATTCATTAATGACGTCAGAGCATTGGTTAGTCTAAATGGTAACATTGTAAACTCATAGTGCCCATACTGAGTTTTGAATGTTATTTTTGGAATGTCCTCATCTCGTATCCTTAACTGATGATATCCTACTATAAGATCAATCTTAGAGAATATTATTGCTCCTCATATTTCATCAAAAATATTATCTATACAAGGTAATGGATACCTATTTTTTATGGTTCTGTTATTAAACATTATGTAATCAATGCAAAGTCAAAGGGTACCATCCTTCTTCCTGACAAAAACAATTAGTATACTCCATGAAGACACATTTAGCCTGATCAACCCTTTAGCCATTTTTTTTTGAAATTGATCCTTTAATTCAACCAAATCAGTGGTTGTCATCTTGTATGGTTCCTTAGACTATGGTTCCGAGCTAGGTATGATATCGATATAAAAATCAAACTCATGTCTAGGAGACAAACCAAGCAATTATTTAGTAAACACATTATAAAAATATCTAAAAAATGGATAATCTGCAAGAGATGGTTCTGTAGGTTCCTCCATTTTATTTATCTTGATGATAAATTATTTTCACCCTTTTTCCCTAAACTCTCTTAATCTACATTACAAAAATCTACCTACGCTTCAGCTCTCTCTTCTCACCTTGAATTTGTATTTGAGTTTTGAAAACATCAAGACACTCAACCTTTTTTAGGTAGTAGTCAACCTTAGCTTTATGTTTCACAATCCATTTGACTCTTAAGGTCACATAATATGACCTTAGTGGTGCTACATATAGATCCACAACTATTATGAATTTAGGTAACCTAATCTCTGTTAAGACTAGACACTTATCAACCATGACTTTTGAGTCATTTTCATACTGTATTGACTATGCATTTGCCATTACAATAGCTCTTTTAGTTAACTTACTAATAATCTAAGGAGATATAAAACATTATGTGGATCTTGTATCTATCAAAATTGAAATTGGATGGTCAAACAAAGTACCTAATAGCTCTAGAGATAGTACTTGAAATTTAGCTTGTTAATTATCAACTATTGCATGAATACACTACTAAAAATTACCCTACTGAGGATTAGAAACTTTTCCCTCTAACTTATCTTGATGACAATCATGAGCATAATGGTCATTTATGTAAATGAAACAACCCTCCATCTGTTCCTTTCCTATTATTCTATTGGTTTCCCTTGAAACCACCTTTGGATCCATTGCCCTATTTCTTATTATCTAAACCATTATTGAACTTGGCATTCTAAATTTTAAACCACTTCTTAGAGTCTCCACTCCTTTATTTCTAATTTTTCTTCTTGAAGGTTGACTTATAATTTCTAAGTATTTTCTTGAACTTGTCCTTGGCCTGCAAAGAAACTTCAACTTTTGCCCCTATTTGACCCCTTTGTCGAATACCTAGTCCATGGTAGAAGTTCCATGAACATCTACCTCTCCACCGATTTGGGGTCACATCCCCATGATAAACTTCTTGATCCTAAATGTATAATCTCCCTAATACTAGAGTACATACTTTAGAAGTTTGGTGAATTACTCTTATTACTCATTCACTGATAAATAATCCTACTTCAGATTTTAAAAATTTATGATTTTTTGATCAAAATAAAATTGTGGGATCCGCCATGACCTAAATAATGTCAAAAATTGATCCCAAGTAGTGGTGGTTGAGTTAAGATTCATTTCTAACTTCTTGTTGATCCACCATGTAGTTGTCTCACCAGCCAATTGGTATGCTCCCCATACTACCTTAGTGACCTCAAAGTATTTTAAAAATTCAAAATACTTCTCCATCTCAGTCAACCATGCTTCAGCTCTATCTCCCAGAATAGTCCTATTGAGCTTGGGTGGGTTCACTTTCTTCATGTCTCTAGCCAACTCCACAGCTACTTGAGCTCTAGCATCTTGAGGATTTTTCAATTTAGTGGGATGTTTTTTAGGTACATCCTGTTGTTATTCCTCTTCATTGCCATGAACCACCTACTCTAGAGACATAATTTGATCCCTAGTTTCATTTATGGCTATGAGAATTTGGTTCATCTTTGTCGATTACTCAACGATAAATCATCTAGGATCAAATGGAGGGTTGTTGTCATTAGCATTCAATGGATCCTCTCTAGAAACTCTAGTTTTACCTATCCTTATTTTTGTCAATAGAAGGATATGCAATCATTAGTGGACTCATTAGGCCTTATAGTTCAATTCGTAACTATGATACCACATGTAACATCTCAACTGAGATCTAACTAAAAATATGTGATTTAAAAAAAATTAATTACATGTACCATAAATAGAATTACACCATGATAATCTAAATAGATATCATACAAAATACTCAAGTGTGATAATATTAATTACATATTACATCATATATCATTGATCTCTAATATCATGAGAACACACCATAATATGAATGTAGAAAGTAATTATATTAACTTAGCCATAACTGATACAAGTCTATATCCATAATTGTCAATGTAAAATAAGTAATTATAACTCTTCATGACCATATTCAATAACAAGAACAATACAATATAATGTACATGTAAGATACATGGCTTCCCCAAATCATAGTTCATAAAATCTAGTATCTGTGGTAATCTCAAGTGTCATCTGAAAATTAATACTATTATGGGAAGGGAGAGCATCATCTAAGCAATTTTTCACATCAACCATCGACCAATGATTCCCTACACTAATCCCATCAATAAATGGTCATCCCTTCATGAATGAGCAGATAGTGATGGCACAAAAATCCAAAGAGATAAAATAATACCTGTGTTGTATGATTTCTAAAACTAAACATGTAGTGTATCATAGAAAACTCATTTTATTACAAGATATCACACAAACATGTAAATCATAATCATAAAATGATAATGTATTACTAAACATACTTTGGCCAAAGTGTTAAGAATAATAAATAATAACAATTTATAAATCAATTAAAATTAATATATACCATTTGATCAGACTAACTTCATATGGCATTATGATGCTAATAAGCCATTGAAGTTCGTCTCACTCCTTACTCAGTATCAACAATGAAATATTGGTCAAACACAATTTAACCACAAGATTCATGCAATTTACATCTACAAGTAATCACATCACATAACATGCTAAGCGTAGGAGTAATCAAAGCATACATTTATTTCATAAAACTTATGATTGAATCTTACATTATTATCTATCCCATATTAGAAATAATAACTACAGTTAATACCATTCAAGTAAAAACACATATTAACTATAGATTATAACTACCATAAATAACTTCTAAACATTTTACACCCTATGATAACCCATATTACCATAGTCTATCATTTTAAAATATAACTATTAAGTAACACAACTTGATTAATAAAGTAGTCATAAATCCAAGGAAATATAAACTCTTATACAAATAACTAGATATCACAAAAATAAGAATCAACACACATGAAACATAGAATCATCCAATCTAACATTATTATACTCCCAGGGGTTGTATGAATGCATACTCAAGGTTCTATTAAACATAATTATTTAATATAGGTATAGCCACCTGTAAACCTATAGTTAGAGGAACACACCTCCACCTTCAAGTATAAGCTAATAGGCATTTGCATCCCTAGGTATATATTATGAAAACCATTATTAAATCACTAAATTATAGCTTATTTAAATATTATATTCATAATACGTAAATTGCTTACAAGTTATATACAAAAAGAGAGGCCAAATCATAAAGCATATCATGATATAATGAAGGACTACATCTTTCGATTATGATAGACATATTAGGTTGACTATTAGCCAAAATAATATACATCTAACATGTTTATATACATACCTATGACTATTACATTCATCTAACAGATATGTCATAGCCTATATGACTTAAACTTTAACAACTAGCTGCAAGTTATGCTATGCTTAGATTATACTATGATCTATTAGATATATCAATTTGTCCTATACTTAATATGTAGGTTACATAGGTTAAAGTATATGTAACATCAAATAAGTAATGGAATTTATCATGTTAACAATTAGAAGTATCTTAATGCTATTATTTTTACTTAAACATGGTCACTGCATAATGCATATACTATAAATTATCTATTAACCTCTATGTATTCATACCATAGAATAGTATATGTGGTTAATTTGATAAATTATGTTGTAACCATTTTGAACTTCTAAGGTTTTCAATGATGTTTTCAATATTCTATTCTATGTAGTTAAATATTCCCACTAGAGCTCAAAATGTATAATTATAATTCAGTTACTTTTATATTTTAAACCAAACAAAGGCATCCAACTTATAAATATAGTTTTAAATGGTGAATTGTATGTCAATGGTTAGATAAATAGATATGACCATTGCATACCCCAAGACATAACTCAATATTAAATGGGATTCACCATTTATGTTTATCCACATTGATTTTCATAGTTATCTAATTAAATTTTAAAGGTATTAGATTGTTGTTTTCTAATACGGCTTATAAAAATTTCACTTCAACTTCTAACTATAGGTTGACACTTTTTCTATCGCTGGATAATTATTATGCAGCATTGGATTTAATACTTAATAGTTATGCTTAAAATTGATGCCACTTTTAATAGTATTATTA